>JAVJIF010011107.1:0-130871 GCA_038442645.1 Agave tequilana | reverse complement strand
GCCCATATATCTAGGTATGTGCCCTATCTTCCTAATACACATACATTCATATATGAGTAAGCCGAGATTGTTATTAGAAACTGATGATAAGAACAATGTGTTATGTTTACAATGGTCACGTACATGCCCGGAATCATGACCCAGGGCGTTCCGTTGCTAGTGTTACGGAACCGGCCGCAAGGCGTACAGGAGGTGGATCTTATTGTATGCCCACTCATGAATGTAGCAAGAGGTAGGGAGCCAACGCTCTACTCGGATACTTAGAGGCCCTCAGGTAGATCCGAAAGTTTGAGTTGCCACAACATACATAATACCACTGTAAACATATTCACCACTTGAAGTCAATCAGTTTTTCTCTTACCGATGTAAGTTGTTCTTTTATAGTTTATTATCATGTAATTATCAGTGTACGAGAATGAGCAGGTTTAAGTCAGGAGTATAGGTATATCAAGAGTACAGATTATAATGGTATATATATCAGGATATGTCAAGATGTCAGGTTATCATTCCCGTATTATAATAATTATAAGAGTCAAGTGTTAAACATGTCAGGTGTCAGGTGGTAACAGGCAGGAGTCAGGTGATAGCATGTCAAGTAATGAGCACAGTAGATATCACTATCAGGAAAACAATACCAATATAGGGAATCAGTATGGATACAGGAAAATCGTACCAATACAGAGGATCGGTACGAAAATAATAAAACAATACAGTTTGGAAAACAGTTTAAGTACGGGTTTCAAACTCTTTACAATCATCAAGGAAAGGATAATAGTTAGATTATCAAGCAGGCAGCAGGCAAGTAAATGATTATCCAAGCGAAGCTAAACAAACTGGAGGGAAGCTAACGTACAACATTAGACGCCATCACGCCTAGTGGGGCCCACTGCAGCAGGCGGCTCATCGCGCGCGCGTGAGCGCGGTGAGCAACGGCCCCGTGACCCCAAAAAAAAAAAAAAAAAACTCCTTTACTTTCATCCAATTTGTTATTATTCATTATGGATCTAAATTACTTGGTATCCATCTTGGATCGTCAACGGTCAACCCGGATCCATCTCGGATCTAAATTACTTGGTACCCAAAAAGGATCAAATTTTTGGAATTAATCGCTAAAGCCCAACTACCGAAGCCTCATTAGGAAAGTGATTGTTGAACAATCACAAGTTGGAGTGTCAAGTGGTGTTTGGCCCAAAACTTACCCCAGCGAGCTAATTCAATAACTAGCCGAACATGAGCTGTTCGCGAACAATTTGTTTATTCAATAAATCTTGATGATAAGCTTTTGATATTTGAATCAAAAGCTTTTAACTGCCTCTTAAAGGGGCAAGAGAAACTATAATTCAAGTTTTCTGTTGAGAAACTCTCTTATATTTTATTATATGTAAGTAACTATATAATAATAAAGTAGCAAAAGTATTTGCGAAATATATGTATATGGGACTTATTTGAATCGAGCACAAGCATATAGCCTTACCTAATTTTAGTTTCTTTGACCTTGGTTTTATTTATGTAAATGTTTATAATTTATCAAAAATCAATTAATTAACATGTAAAAACAAATCAATTATATTTAGAAGTTTATTAATATATAATGTTATAAAATTATTAAAGATTCAACTAATAATTAGCCAGATTTAAATAAATTAATAATAATAATCAATCATAAAATATTAATATTACTACATTTGGAATATAATTATTAATATTAGTCATTAATAAAATTTATTACTAATAATTAATATATTAATTATTAAATATCCATGTAGTGAGGGAGAAGAGAGAGAAAAAAGTTCCAGATCCAATTAATGATTCTCCTGGAACAATTTTGGAGCGTGAAGCATCTCTTTTCTATGTAGCCTGTTTGGTTGACGGTGGAAGTGAGGAAGTGAGGAATTGTAATAGTTTCCTTTGGAACTTGGAAATTGGTTAGTAAGTTTTCCGGTGTTTGGATGTTTTGTTAGGAAGTGTGATTTGGAAAATATTATGTCTTTTCCGGTATTTGGATGGTAATGTGAAAGTGAAAGTGGAAAAATTGACGCAAAGTTGACCACAAAATAATATTAAAATAAAAATTAATAAGAAAATAAAAAAATAGACTGTAATTAGAATGCAAGTGAGATTTACATGATCAAAAAATTAACTGTTTTGTGCTACAACTTATTATAAATGAGATTTACATGACCACAAAATTAACTGTAGCACTTTGGAAGCGAGGAAATGGTTGTGTAAAAGAGAAAAGAGAGAAAGAAAAGGAGTTTTCTTATTTTTCTTTTCCGGTGTTTGGATAGATAGGGAAGTAAGCAATTATACTTCCTCATTTCCTTACTTCCGCCCACTTCTTGCATCCAAACACCCAATGAAAGTAAAAAGTCAAACTTTTTTGTTCTAATTCTGATTTTAGTTCTAATTATGACTAATTTTTAAAAAAAACATTCAGCTCCAATTCCAGTTAAAAGCTCCAGTTCAGCGTTTAAAAAAAGGTTTTAGTTTCAGTTGACTAACGCATTTAAATTGTTCTACAAAATATTCCCGTTCTAAAAAGGAGTTTTAGTTGACTAACCCTCTAGTTTTATTTAAGAGGAAGATAGCTTCTAAATTTTGTCCAAAAACCAGCTGGATTTGACCAATATATTTAAATCCACACATGTATTTGGACCTAAATCCACATATATCTATCAAATTAGTTATCAAAATAAGACCATACTTGCACTTCAGTCGCACATAGCATTCTATGTGCTTAGCCTAGCGTGGTGGATAAAACCGAATAATCATGGATCGAACTCACAACAAGCGATTTGAGGTTGTCACCGGATGGTACCTGTCTGAGCACACACAGAAAAAGACACATTTCAGATTAGGAGCATCGTTGTTGTGCCGGCCTAAGACTCTCGAGCGTGAGAGTTAGTAGGTGGAATGGAATAGAAAGACGGCAGATGACAAATCCGGGGTAATGGATGGATGTGTTAGGAAAGACAACTGCGGACGTGATAGGAAGAACCGGTAGAGGATAATTGCCTGGTGCGGTGATGTATTGTGTGTTCTGAGGATTAAGGAAGCGATCCACTTCTTATAAGAGAAGAAGGGTATATATACCTGACGTGAACGCTGACATTGAGGCGGAATTGAGGGACTGATGTTACTACACGATCTGCATGTGTCGAATTTGCTGTAGCGGTCGTGATCATTAGTACTGATCGGTTAGGATAGCATTTCAAGAAGCCTGTCATTGTTCATAACAGCCCACGCTGATAGGGACATTACACGTTATGAATGTTAAGAGAGTGGATTGGCATAACGACAGGCGAAGATCTCGGTGGACTACTGTTTGGGCTTCTAACCCAAAGTTGGAGAACTTGGACTGTGAAAAGTTCCAAAGGGATAAGGTCATCGGAGTAACCTACAGCTTCGAGAAGGTGAGGAGAGTGGCAGAGTCTCCAGATGGACTCTGGGAGTTGTGAACTTTTCCAGGGGATGCACTTGGTAATATGGACACGTGTCATCATCCTGATGTGGGTTTAAATTGACCACTACAAATGCCCTCCGCTTTTCCACTTGCCGGAGTTAATGGAAGGAAAGTCAGGGAAGCAAAGTGGATCGGAGGGGTTTTATGTTCCTTGAACACACTTTGGCGCCTGTGGGTAGAGGAATGTACGATGAATCTCTTCAGATCAGTGCAATCTTCTGAAATTAATTGTTGGTTGTACAGCTGGCTTTCAATTGTCACATCAGGTGGCTGGATCTCTCAAAAGGATGAGTCATACATCTCTTCGTTTGGTAGTGGTACCTAACCTGGGTGGTACTAGGGTGCAGATGTGATTTCATCACTGTCTTATTTGTCTTGCCAGAGCTTGTCTCGTCGAGCACTACCGCTGCCCTCCCGGAGGGCTTCCTGAGAGACCTTATCCTTCTCGCAACGCGAGGGGGACCTTGGTGTCCTTATGGCTGCCTTGGAGTCATGGGGATCTTTGGATGGTGGCACGAGCAATAGGGCAGTCCCTTTTGATAGATGTTTCTCTGTGACTCCGAGTGTGTTGAGTTCAAAGGTGAAGAGGGACTAGTAGGATGGATTGGAGCGTCTGGACCTGGATTTGCTATATTTCTTTTAAAAATATAAATACAGGATGTAAAAGGCTTTGTATTACTCTTTTTAGATGTAATTAAATAAATATAATGGAATTATCAGGATGAAATTATTCTTGGAATGGAAATGAATTTTGGAATGAAAATACTTAACGCTTGGATCTTGCCTGACTTGTTTTTACCATTGGCTTTGGAATTGATATGGTCATGCCTCTTCGAAGTGTTGATCTCTATCTCTGATATGGTTGGTTGAATATGTAGTGATTTGTTGAGTTTGTGCTATTGTTTTCGAGTGGAGGAGATCTCTTTAGCGGTACCTGTAAATTTTAAGTTCCGAGTAGAGGAAATCTCAGCAGTAGATTAGGACTCCAAGTGGAAAAAATCTCACAGTAGAGAATTTTGACTACCCGTAGGCTAATTGAGAGGGAGCTCGTAGGCTAGCGCTTGCGTTGCCGTCTCTAAGTGAGGCAAATTCCATTAGCGGAATGTGCAAGTGTTTGGCTTTCGAGTAGGAAAAATTCCAACAGTGGAATGAGGACTCCGAGTGGGAAAAATCTCAGCAGAGTAAAGGGTTTCGACTACTCGTAGGATAATCGAGAGGGAGCCCGTAAGCTAGTGCTTTGTGTTGCATCACTAAGTGGGGAAAATCTCATCCGAAGGACGTCAAGCGTTTGATTTTTGAGTAGGGGAAATCCCAACATGAAATGAGAACTTCGAGTGGAGGAAATCCCAGCAGTGTAGTTGGGTTCGCAGTCATTTTCGAGTCGGAAAAATCACATTAGCGGAGCGGAAAATTTCTAGGACTACGATGGTTAGGGGCAAAAAATATAATTTTATTTGATAATTGAAATAAAACATATGGAGTATAATCGAAATGCAAGGAGCATCATGGATGGAGGTATTACTCTGTCTTTATTAGAGATGCGAGATCACTCACTCGCTTTGTATTAGGTGATCATGTGTTACGGTTGGTAGTCGACGAAGAGTTCAGCTGTCCTGATCAGGAGGCAGCCTCAGGGATAAGGACGTATTCTTTGAGAAAGCCCTGGCGGATGAGCTCTTCAAGGTATTTTCGGATGCTCCCGCAGTGGACGATTTTGTGCCCTTTACTGTCATGATAGAAACAATACTCTTCTGCTCCAAGAGATGTAAGATTATACCAGATTGGTCTCGGGCGCCTATCCATGGTTGGTCCTTGATGGCGTTAAAGACCTCATTGATGGAAAGCCTAAGCGGAGTGAAGTGCTCTGTTGATTTGAAGGCTTGGAGTGAACTCAACGAAAGAAATGGGAGCGCCTGTTACTTGTAGGCGGGTTGCCATCGATTTAGGTTCCTACCTCCGGTAGTAGCTTCATACTGCGGTTTTGACTTTTATCCATTGTTGCCGCATTTGGAAGAGTGGTTGGTGGAGATTTTCATCTCTTCCTCTAATTGGATGTAGGGCTGAGCTCAGGATAGAAGCTTGCTCATCTGAGCGACATCGTGCCTCAATAGATGCTTGTATAGGGGTGAGAAACTCGCAGCCCGCTAATGAATGTGAATGTAGAACATCATCACCACGGTTGGGAACTTTGGCCATCTGGTTCTGAAAATAACTTGTGTAGGACTTGGAGCTATTGCCCTGTCTCAGTTTGACGACAAGGAGGTGGTGGTTGTTCCTATTGACTTTCCGATGAGAGGCGTACTGAGTGAGGAACGCTTTGGTTACCACCTCAAAGTTGTAACGAGATTGTGGTAGCAGAAAGTAGAACCAATTCAAGGCTACGCCTTTCAGATTGCATGAAAACGTTAGGCACATGAGCTGATCATTGTGGGAGCAGACTGGCATCTTATCCCGAAAGTGCCTTATCTATTGAATCAGATCACTCATTTTGGAGTAATAGTCAAAAGTTAGAGTTACGAACTTCTTCATGAACTTGCACTCCAAGATTTCTTCTGAGAGAGGGGAATCAGGGACTCCGGCAGTGACATGTTTCATCCACTTCAGAGTTGCAGTTAGCCTCTTCAATCTTTCTTTGGATCAATTCGTCGAGGGCTTGAATATCAAAAGATTCTTTAATTCTTCTCTGAGTCTCGCAGTGATAAGCTTCTGTTCAAAATGAGGCAAATCGGTCTCAATTTCGGAGTAGTCTTGGTGGAGGGGGACGTCGATCTAGGCCGCCTCAGATTGGTGATGGATTTATTGATCCACGTCTTTCTAATCTTAGGCTCGCTTCTGGCTGCGTTTACTCATGGGCTCTCTGAAGGGTGGTGATCTGCGCCTGGAACTAGTCATTGAGTTATTTTAATGCTTCCTGATCACATGCAGCTCTCTTGCGATCGAGATCTGCTTACTCCCAGTCGCGATCTGATTGGGCTTGCTGCTCCTTCATCTTCTTCTTCATGTTGTTAAGTATCTGAAGGATCTGGCCTTTAAATGATGGTAGTTGGGTGATGGTGGCTGCCTCTAAGGTATGGAGGAGCCTGTGTCCTCAGTAGCATCCTCTTGATCGACGGTAGGCAGTGGTACATCCCCCGACTGCATTGTTGGTTTTGCCCTTTGATGAGACATTATTGTGGGTAACGGTTTGTTTTCTCGAGGTCATTGGCACTAAGTAAGGCTTTTTGTGGAACGTTTTGGATTGGATGGAAGGGAGATCTTGAGTATGGATTCAACTCTCAAGTGGTGGATAAAAAATGGCTTACCGTGGATCAAACCCACCACAAGCGATTTGAGGTGCTCCCCAGATGGTACCTATTTGAGCACACACAAGAAAAGATACCTTTCAGGTTAGGAGCACCGGTGTGGTGTCAACTTAAAACTCTTAGGCGTGAGAATCAGTAAGTGAAATGGAATGAAAATACCAGCAAAGGATAACATCTGGGGTAATGGATGGATGTGTCGTGCAGAGGATAACTGCAGGCGTGGTAAAAAAGGATCGGTAGAGGATAACTGTGAGCGTGTAGGAAGGATCGGCATGTGTTGGTATTAATGCTTTTGTAGGTTGCAGATATTCTGGCTACAGTACTCGGGCTGAGCTATCAATAGGCTTATGCCTTGTACCCTGTGGGTTTCATGTAGCTCTATCGTGAGGATAACTGCTATGTCGGCTATCCAATAATCTTATGTCTTATACCCTCTGGGTTTAGTACTAGCTCTGTCGAGAGGTTCCACTGCTCAGCCTTCGGGCTTAACCGCTCTGCGATTCTATACTATAGTCTTTAGTCTTAAACTCTTTGAGTTTTAGTTTAGTTCCACCGGGAGGCAAGCTCAGCGCTTTACGACAAATTTGTCGGAGCGTAGCTTCACCGCGTTCGTTAGCAGAGCATTCATACGCCGCTTTGCCTTGTGCGTTTAGCTTCGCTGCAGCACGGATTCGTCACGTGTGATTGCAGATCATTCACACGCCACTTCACCATGTGCGTTAGGTACGCTGCGAGTATGACTTCGCCGTATACGTTAACTGGACGTTCGTATGTCACTTCACCATGAGCGTTAGCCTCATCAAATGAGTTATCATTTAGCGCTACATGCTGGCTTCACCGGAAATCTAGCTCTGTCGTGTGCTACAGCTTTACTCCGTTGGGCATCGTCTAGCTAGACTCAAGCTTGTCCAACCCTACCTTGATAATTATTAAATTAACTATTATTCTTTTATTGATGGATGTGAAGAGTTTGAAATCTTTACTTGAACTGTTTTTCTTAAACCGTATTGTTTTTGGTATTCATACCGTCTCCTGTATCGTACTGCTTTCCTGTATTGTGTTACATGACAGTTTAACACTTGCTACGCTAATCACCTGACAATTGCTATGTTATCAATTGACTCTTGATTATCACATTATGAAAATTTACTAATTAATATCCTGATATATTATTGTTACTCTTCTACTCATGTTACTCCTATATAATGCTCCTGCTCAGTCCTGTATACTGATAATTATAAAATAAATTAATAAAAAGGATAACTTGCATTGAGTCGAGTGTACAGGGAGAAAAGTTGAAAGAGAATTGTAAAATTTTCTTGAATCAATGAAAATTTACAATAACTCAAATTCTAACTACAAGAGAGAGAAGACACTCAAGCTTAAATCTTCTCTTTGTTTAAAACTGGGTTCTTTGTGTAGCGGTGGAAAGTGAATTTTATTTTCTGTTGACTGGGTGAACGTCAAGTTTCTTCAGAACTTTTCTCTTTGGATCACTGATGGAGTAACACAGCTCCTATCCAATGAAATCTCAAAGAGACTTAGACGAAAACTTGAACTCATCAAGTTTGTATAGAAGAGTTGAACTCTTTGTAAAGCCAATAATCTTTAGCGAAAAATACTAATCCCTTTTCAATAGCAGCTCTAGCTATTTATAGAGGTTCCAGGGTAAAATTATCCCCGAAAAACCCTCCATAATGGCGGTTAATTCCCCTCGTTACGTGAGCAGTATGTGACTCAGTAATGGGGTAGTTTTAACTAAGACGCTGGGCTCATTTGTAATTGAAACGCGGGCTTGAGCTCCGCGTTTAGCCATTGAAATGATGTTGGACACGGTCCTCGAACCCTGCATTTGGGCTCTGCTGTCGTGTTGAAATGCAAGCCTCAGACTCTGTATTTCCTCATTAACGTGATGTTAGACGCGTGTCTCGAGCTTTGCGTCTGAGATGTGGGCTTCAAGCTCTGTGTCTTGGCACTGAAATGGTGATGAGATGCGGGCTACAAGTCCTGCGTCTTGGCATTGCATTGGTGCTGAGGTGCAAGCATCGTGCTGAGGCGCAGACTTAGAGCCCTGCGTCTTGATATTGCATGAACTGACCTTGATTAGCCTTGCATCTGAATTATGGACTCTACATTTGGCGACTTAACTTTAGTGATTTTTTTAGATAGTCCACAGAAGCCCCTCCAAAGTTTTCAAAAATCAGCAGTTGACTGGGACGGGTTTTGAAACACTTTGGACTTTTCTTCTGGCAGCGAGCTCTCAAGATTGGACTGACAATCTTCTGAGATATCTTAAGCCTGATCTTCTCTGGATTTTAGGTTTCATGAGTGTACTGTTAAACTCTTTAAAGCCACCAGAGATGATTATCGTGAGTGTCCAGATACGCAATCCAGACCTCATGGTACTATGAGCTGGTTGTCGGTGTACTGTTGAACCAGCAAAATCGACAACTGCTTTTGCCGTATACTATTGAACTGATTGCAAAAACATAGACTGAATGTAGGTCTTGTAGACGCAAAGGTCATGTTGTTTCGGAAATGCGGATCTCGTCTGAAGTGGAAACGCGATTCTCATTTATTAGAGAGACGAGAACATCGAAGTGGATACACAGCTCTCACTTTATTGAAGAGACGCGGCTCTGCTATTTTGCAAAGATGTGAGTTTCATTTGAAGTGAAGATGCACCTTTTGCTTGATGTAAAAACGAAGGCTCTTGTTGAAGTGACGCAAACTTTGAGATGAAGACGCGAACTTGAATTGTTAGGGAAGAGCGACTCTGAATTGTTGGAGAGACGCGGCCTTGAGTTGATGAAGGGACGCAACCCTTGGCCATCGAAGGGACGCGTTCTTCCATTTGTTGAGGGATCGTAGCCCTCGGCGGTTGAAGAGACATGATCTTCGTTTTGTTGAGGGAACGCAGCCTTCAACTTGTTGAAGGTGACACGCCCTTCAGTTTGTGAAGGGATGCATACTTCAAAACACGGCCCTTGAAGCGTCACTTATAGTTATAGAGATGCGGTTTTGATGATGCGACCCTCTATGCGCGCAGATCTCGCTGGCTCTTTCGAGACAGAACTGACGTTGACGGTTGGGGACACGTGTCGGATTGAAAATCTAAACGTCATTGGGATTTCCCGGGACAAAAATCCACGTGTCTTATTCAGACTGGATTTGAGATTCACGTCTCGAATTAAGGCTATTAATTGGCCTTTAAGAACGGCTTTGATTTTTATACTGTTGACTAATGGCCATTAGCGAGCCTATAAATAGGTCATGAGCCTCTTAACAGTCATTCATCTTGACTATTTTCCTTCACGGGCATGTGCTCTGAAGAACTTTTTGAGTTCTTAGACTGTCTTCTTCTCCGGGCATGCATCTTGAAGAACTTTCAGAGTTCTTAAAAGAACCCAAAGATTTAATATTTTCTTGCAATCTTTTTCGAAGATTATCACTATTAAGTGATTTCAAGATCAAAAAATATTTTCTCTGGTGTTTTCATGGTCGTATCTTGATGGATGATGTCCGCCCTCCAGAGAACTTTTCTTCAAATAGGAAATGGCCTTTGCTATTACCATTCATGACAGGATTCTATTTCCTTGAAGATCTTTTATTGCTGATTATGAAGAGACTCTGTCTCTTGATCTTCTCTTGAAAACTTCTTTTTTGAAGTTTAGACAGTCAACGTGAGATCTACGCGTCCATAATCTGCAAATGCGATCCTCGCGCTAATTGATGAAATGTGAGCTTGATGATTTCTAAGTCTCAGGTCCTGTGTCTTTTGAGATCTTCAGACGCAATCATGGTGAACTCTGTGTCTTGAAGCCTCAAATGAGGATCTCACATATAAGACTCGCATTTGGGGTTCATGACTTAGAAATTTTTAACGACTCACGTCTGCGCCCTTAACATATGCTCCGCATTTCAATCATCAGACACGAGTCTAGTGTTGGACTGTGCACTTGGATCCATATTTTTTGTCTCTGCAGAGCATAATAAACTCTGCGTCTTGAAGCCTTAAACGCGAGTTCGCGTATAAGACTTGCGTCTGAAGTTCATGACTTAGAAAGTTCTTAAGACCCGCATCAGTGCCCTTAATATATACCTCACATTTCGAGCATCGGACACGAGTCTCTTGTTGGGCTTTGCGCTTGGATTCATATCTTCTATCTTTATAGAAATTTAACACTCGGGTTTTTTTTCTTACATGTTTTGGCCATATCGATGGTGCTAGTTTCAATGTCTGTCGCGTCCATTGAGGTAGACATGAAACGACCAGTTCATTCGATTGGCGATCACTTAAGAAGTCAAAACTTCTGTCTAAGGGCGAGGAAGATCCGCGCGATTCTCGATACACATCAAGACAATATTAGGCATAATGCACCAATAAGGTCTCGGATCCTTCCTAATTACAATGAGCATGACGCATTTGAAGGTCACGGGAAAGAGGACGTCATAAGTAAGGTTTCGGATCCTCCCTTCACCAATCTTGTTTAAAGAAGTGACAGCGACGAAAAATTCATGCTCATTGGATGACTTTCTGGTGGCGGAACTTTCCATTAAGCGAAGGATTACGGCCTTGTGAAGATCTTCGCACCAGTTAGTCGGGCGGAATCAGAATGCTCCCTTGCATTTTGACCTCGAGAAACATTATTGTTCTCAGGAGGAGAGGAAGTTGATCTATTATTCTGCTACTAGAACTTTGATTCTACCTGTGAGCCTCTAAGTGTTTCGCGGGGCGTGCTGGCACGCCGATTACTAAATCTCCTTCCTAGGACATACAATAAGACCCTTCTCCACTATGCTTCGTGGTAGGTTCCGTCTCAGTAATAGAACAATCTTGGTCGTCATCACGGGTATGCATGGGACCCATTGTAAACATAATTCGTTGATTTCCTCATCTATTTTCAAAAACCAACCTTAACTTACTCATATATGGATATATGTGTGTTGGGACATACGCCAGGACACATACCTAGATATATGTGTCAGACGAGTAATAATAATAAACTGCTAATATAATAATTCGTTAGTTTTTATCAGATTTTTTGTCATTTTGCAAATCGAGTTGTGTACACTCAGATTACGGTGACATGAGACATACGGTATATATATGAGAGTTTTCTTTTTTGGATCATCCCCTCGACATACTATTCTCAACCCATAAACAGAGTTATATAACTGATTTTGCCCGCATTGGTTTTATCAGATTTTTGTATTTATCAAAATTTGTGTATATCAGATATTTTAATTCAGATTTATTGATATTTATTATTACTATTACTATTATTATATTTATACTATTATTATACCTTGCTCTCTACTTGTTTAATACACTGCCTGTCCATTCTTTATATTACATTTATACTATTGTACTTAACCTCCTGATTTGCTTACTCTTGATTTTATACAGATTTTTTTGGTTACCATTTATATTTATTGTTTCTTGCTTGTCCATATGACTTGAGTACCCGATATACTTCATATACATGTTTATGCGGTTCTCTTATTCTGGTGTTTGAGAGCAACTCAGATTATATGTACTTAGTCGATGGAGATATGAGGTACATGGTATATATAAGGGTTTTCTTGTTTGAATTATCCCCTCGATATACTAATCTCATGAATCCGTCAATTGAGCTTGTACAACTGGTTTTGTCACATTGTGTATATAATACATTAACTGATGCCTCATTTCATGCTCGTGTGTGTATGCACACGACACAGTTTTCGATACATGCTTTTCTTAGTCAGTTTTATCGATACACGTGTGTTTACTTTTGGAGGCCACTTGACACTCGTTGGATCGCTTTCTGACTCTCCTGAACCCGTGCGGCCGGAGCATTACACTTGGGATAAATTTTTCTTTGCCTAACTTTGATTCTCATTTTTTATGCTTAGTTATTGAAGATAATATATATACTTCTGATTACATAGAGCCTCAATTGTATATTTTTATTTTGTGTATTTGCACTAATTGGTTATCACTCTTGTTTTTTAGAGAACCGAATCATCTTGTTGAATTTGTGCACCCTCTTGGAAAAAAGGAGAAAAGACCAACTCCGAAGAAGACGTTGGTGGTTGTAAACCACTTCGGAGAGAACAGAGATAGTTCAATCTCAGGGTGAGTCTTAGCGGTGTAATCCTAGCTTTGAAGAGAAGCATTTATAGTGGATTAAAAATTCTAGAGAGGAGGTCTCTATGTGGTGGATGTAGGAAAATTTCTTGAACCATCCTAAATTCTTGTTTTTCTCTATTGATGCTCATTTATTATTATTTGTGTGATTACACTATTAGTTACTGTTTTTTGTGTGCAAAATTTATAAATCTATTGATTCAACCAACAATTTATCATGCATTATACCAGTTAGTTTTTGATTTTACTTGTAATCTTTTTGCTATTGTATTTTCTAAAAGTATAACTGATTCTACCAGTAACTCATTATACATTGTTGCAGTAAAATTTTTGACCCTACCAGTAATCATTTTGCTTTTGTATTTTCTAAGCATAACTAATTCTACCAGTAGCTCATCATATATTGTGCAAATAAAATTTTTGATTCTACGAGAAATAAATTTTTTAGTAAATTATTTTTATTAGCTATATTTACTTTTGTCCCTATTCACCCCTCTCCGGGACCAACAACAAAGAGCATCATAAGCTCTTGACAGTACTTACATCACTATGTACTTTGACAATTCCGCAACTATTTATTGGCGACTTAAATGTTACACTTCGCCCGGCACATAAGCGAGGAGGCATTCCTGGCACACAAACACTAGCTATGACTGGAGATTATTCATTTCATCCGACAAAACTCATTATTGGAGTTGAATCAATTCTGGTATTCGTACTCATGGTGTAATCTGGGCCACATCTCTGCTACTAGGATATATGAGACCTTGGACCATGCTTTTGTTAGCCAAAGCCGAATTTCTAAATATCCGGGCGCGTCTGTTCATCTTCTATCTCGAGTGGCTTCGGATCACCATCCACTGGAGTTGAAACTTCACCCCGGGTATCTCAACCCATGCGTAAATTTGTTTGTGAATCTTATTACAGTAATGATTCACATGTACAAGAGATTATCCATTCTAAGTGGCAAGATGGCGCTTCTGGTTCACCAACTGCAAAGTTTCATCGTTTGCGATTTCATTTGCACCGGTATGCTAAAGGATAATAGGCGTGATATTAATCAACAACTAGAACAATTAGAAGCACAGAGTTTAGCACCCCAGAGCCAAGATATGACCACTCTCCTACGATATGACCGGTGGCATGGGTTACAATCTACATTAGCTGAGTACCACAATTGTCTCAAGGATCGAGAAAATTTTATTACAATAATGATTCGTATAGAACAACTTCAATTGCAGGATGGTTGTTGGTCATCGGACCGAGCTCAGATTCTTGATGCTTTCTCCACACATTTTAGTTAGCATCAGTCGCTTCCTAATTATGATATCTTGATCCAACAAGCACAAATACACGTATTATCTTACCTTCAACCTAAGGTCTCTGCTAAGCATAATATTTTACTTACTGCGCTACCGCAACTTACAGAGATTAGGGAAATCACGTTTGGATTGATTATGTCGAAATCATCAGGTAAGGATGGCTTTACTGGTGAGTTTTTTGAAACAGTGTTGATTTATCATTGAGCAAGAAATTTGTGAGGCAGTACAATATTTTTGCTTATTAGACAATGGCGAATGATCTTGCAAGAGTTATTTCACCAGAACAAGCAGCATTTGTAGAAGTACAGGAACACGGATTACTCCGGCAAATTACTCCGGCGAATGGTTTCCGTCAGGGGGATTCGCTCTCCTTGATTTTGTTTATTCTAGCTGTAAAGGCTATTAATGCAATGATTCGTCATGCTCGGCTACAGAACCAAATCCATGCATTCAAAATTCAAACTTGAAGGTGCCAATCACACGCACGCACGCACACCCCGTCTTTTCTAATGACAGTTATATTTGGACGGGTTACTAGTAGCTTCAGAATGCTTGGTATATTATCCGTTATTGCAACTATATTAGATTGCTTCTGGTTAAAAGCTCAATTCCTCTACTTCATACCTTTACTGTAATGTCGATTCGGATTCTCTTGATTTTCTACAACACATCAGGCATATGATCGGTGCTCACCCAACAGAAGAGGACTTTCATCATATGGGAGTTCCTATTAGTGCATACTGTGTGGGAGAGAGGAGATAGAAGAGATGGAAAGAGGTAGCACAGAGATCAGACGACAAAGGAGCGAGAAACAGCGCATGAAGCAGGCCAGTTTGCACTCCCGGTCGACCTCACAGTCGACCGGTGGAGGAGGCCGGTCGACCGGCGTGCACGGGCGTGCACAGGAAGGAGCGGTCGACCGCCCCAGTCGACCGACTGAAGTGGCTTCGCTCTCGGGTAGGCGCGGTCGACCGGGCCGGTCGATCGTGGCATGCGTCGGTCGACCGACAGACGCGACAGGACTTTCCTTTTGAGGATTCGAATTCCTTTTCTGAATGGGATTGAATACAACCTGAGTTTCCATAAATCCAGGGACTCTGTGGCTATAAATAGATGCTAGAGGCCTCATGTATTGTATCAAGAAATCTCCTCAAGTTTTTCTCTCTTGTATTGATTGTTAAATCAATAAGATCTCTCTCTCCCTTATCCCGAGGACGTAGGCACGTTACCGAACCTCGTTAAATTTGTGTGTTGATTGTTTTTTCTCTGTTGGTTGTTGTTCCTACTGTGTTGGTTGTTTCTCCGGCTGCATCGAGTCTCCGCCAGTTGGGTGGATTCCTCAAGTGGTTGTTGTGTCTCTTCTTCCGCGGACCGCTGCGCACAACGAGTGGTGTCGGGGGCACAACAAGTGGTATCAGAGCCAGGTTCGACGTGGGATCATCTGTTGATTCAAAGGCATCTGTTGCTGATTGGCAAAGATCGTGTGTCGATCTCGGATCAGAGTTGGGACTGTTTGTGGGATCGTGTGTCGATCTCAGAACAGCGTGTGAAGATTGCTCGAGGAATCAAGTTGGTGGAGTAGATTGCTTCGGAAACTCATCGTGGGTTTCGCGTGGAGGTAAAGATCCTGTCTTTATCTAGTTTATTTTATCTAACTCTGTTTGTTTCCACATTGCTTTGAGGAATCAGTTGAGAAGATGGCTGGAGAAAGTACATCGGTGAAATCCATGTATCCACATCTAAGAATTGATATGGTGAAGTTCAACGAGACGAACAACTTTGGTATGTGGAGGTGTGAGGTTATGGATGCGCTAACAGCATCAAACCTCGAAGACACTCTACAGTTGGAGAAGAAGCACGCATCAATGACGGAAGAAGATTGGGACAAGATGAACCGTTCGGCGTGTGGCTTGATCAGGTCCTTTCTGACACATGACATCAAGTATCAGGTGTTGCATGAGACATCTGCGAGGCAGCTGTGGGAGATCCTGGAAAGGAAGTATCTGACGAAGAGCATAGAATCGCGATTGCAGTTGAAGAGTAAGCTCTATGGGTTTCAGATGCAAAGAGGATGCTCCATCAATGAACACTTGAACCGCTACGCGAAGTTTCTTACAGATCTAGTTAATGTGGATGTGGAGATTAGTGAAGAGGATAAGGCGGTAATTCTTTTGAACTCTCTTCCTAGAAAAGAGTATGAGGCCTTTACTTTTACTTTTCTCAATGGTAGACAATCCCTTAACTACAATGAGGTGTCTGCTACACTTGTGAGTTATGAAGTAAGGAGACAGGACCGACTGTCTTCTTTGGGAAGCACAACAGTAGAGGCATTGGAGTAAGAGGCAAAAGTTCCAATAAGAAGGGAAGAGACGATCGGGGGAGATCAAAGTCCAGATCAGGCTTCAGAAATCTGAAGAAGAATCAGTGTGCCTTATGCAAGGAACTAGGACACTGGAAAACTGAATGCCCGAAGGCCAAAGGTAAGAAGGTGGAGTCTAAGACTGAGGCAAATCTTGCAAAGGTGGTCAGTACTCAAGGCAGTACCTCACAGGCAGATGGATCAGACTCGGACTCATCAGTATTCTCTCTCTCTGTTACTACCCCTGTTGTTTGTAACTCAGATAATGCTGAGTGGATCTTGGATAGCGGAGCCTCCTATCATGTGTGCCCGAACAGGGCCTGATTTTCTAACTTTGAGAAGCTAGATGGATGTTACACGGTCATGGGGGATGACCATCCGTGTAATATAGAAGGGATGGGTACAGTCCGTATCAAGATGGATGATGGGATAGTACGAGAATTGAAGGAGGTGAGGTATGTACCTCAACTCAAAAGGAATCTTATCTCTATTGTTGCTTTGGAAGCATTGGGTCTGGTGATATCTGTTCGAGATGGTGTTCTCAAGATGATCAAAGGTTCGATGGTGGTGATGAAGGGCGTCCGCCGGGACAATCTCAACTACTTGAAGGGTAGTACGGTTATAGGTCAGGTGGAGACTTCTAATTCTTCAGATGATGATTGCACGGAGGTCTGGCAGGTGAAGGTCGGACAGGGAGGAGAAAAGTCTTTGCGAGCTCCTGCAAAGAAGGGATCAATGGAAGGTACTGCTACTTGCAAGTTGGAAGGTGAACACAGCATTCTAGACAAGAAGAAGGTGAAATTCAGCACCAGTACTCACCGCTCAGAAGGTCTTCTTAATTGTGTTCACGTAAGCGTTTGGGGACCTGCTAAGACTGCATCGCTTGGAGGTCACAGGTACTTTGTCTCTTTTGTTGATAGTTTATTTAGGCATTGTTGAATATGTCCCATGAGACAAAGGAGTGAAGCCATAGATATGTTGGTAAAGTGGAGAGGAAGAATGGAGAAGCAGATAGGTAGGAAGATCAAGGAGCTACAGATTGGTAATATTGGAAGAGACATGAACCAATTCCTACGATTTAGCCTGAACACTGGTATTGCTACTCACTTCACAACAGGTATACATGGGGTGGCTAAGGAAGTAAACTGTTCCTTGCTGGAGAAGGTTCGGTGGTTGTTGTCTAATGCAGGATTAGACAAATCGTTTTGGGCTGAGGCGATTGTGTATGCTAGCCATCTCATGAATAGATGACTGCGATAGGAGGTAAAGCTCCATTGAAAATTTGGTCTGAAAAAGCTGCTCAAGATCATGGTTTGCTGTGGGAATTTTAAAGTCCAATCTACTTCAGTGCCAAGAATGGCAAGGTGAATCCGCGAGCAAAGAAGTTTGTATTTTTGGGCGTCAAAAGGAATGGCTAGAGGTTGTGGGACCCTGAAAACAAGAAGATCGTGGTGAGTAGGCATGTCACATTTGAAGAGACTTTAGTGTTGAAGTCTACCGTCTCTCGACAGGTAGAGAGGACGGAGACCAAGGAAGTATCGCAGCGGGTGGAGGTTGATGCTACTCCACCATCTCCAGTTGGTTCGGTATTAGAGAAGACTTCACCGGATGTGACACCGGGTGGAGATCATGTAGCCAGGGTTGATGCTGAACAGGTTGAAGACATTGTTGAGGATGTCGAGTTGTTTGCAGCCATTGGAACCAAGGTAAAACCACGCTTGTGGGTAAAGAAGCATGAATCTCAAGCTTGTGATCACGACAAGCTCAAGTTGAAGGCCATTGTTCTCCATGATGGTCGTGAGGAGGTTCATATGACTCAGCCAGATAGGTTCGCTGTTGTAAATTCAGGTACAAGTGCTTGAGCTTGATGGAGCTCATTTCAATGAACTACGGTTGGCTTGATCCTTTGGGCAAGGTACGTAGGCAGCCGTAAAGGCGCAGCCATTTGGTGATGCAACCCGTATTAAGCTGTTTGGGTTCTCGAGAAGCTGATTGGAACTTCACGTAGAGGTGAAGAGTTGTGGCCGATTGGAGCTTCACGCAGAGGTGGAGAGACTTCACGTAGAGGTAAAGAGTTAGACTTCACGTAGAGGTGAAGAGTTGGACTTCACGTAGAGGTAAGGTGTTGTGATCTCGATGAATAGATTGATCTTCTGGTGAGAAGATGTTGAGCTTGCATAAGGAGTGGTGTGCATCCAGTTGTTGAAGCCGATGATGGTGTTCGGTGTGCTCTACTCAGACTTGGTTGGACCGTCAGCTGAAGACATGTAGACTAGATAGAGTTAGTCAGTTGGAGAGTCAGTGTTGGCTCATGATGAGTTCTTCGTGTGGTCATTGCTGAGTAGGAGACACGTTCGGTGATCGACATGTATGGAAGTTCTCCTAAGGTGAAGTGTAGGGAAGGCATGTGTGGTGCATCCCAGTTGATAGCTGAGCTATAGATTCCAAGCCGAGATCGTGTGTAGATTTCGCTGAGATTGTATGTCGATTTCGCCAGGTGATAGACTGGGGTTCTTTGGAGATCGGCTCAGATTTGAAAAATCTTCACCGAGATGGAGAATTGTGGGAGAGAGGAGATAGAAGAGATGAAAAGAAGTAGCACAGAGATCGGACGACAAAGGAGCGAGAAATGGCGGATGGAGAAGGCCAGTTTGCACTCCCGGTCGACCGGCCCGGTCAACCGGCGTGCACGGGCGTGCACAGGAAGGAGCGGTCGACCGGCCCCGGTCGACCGACTGAAGTGGCTTCGCTCTCGGGTAGGCGCGGTCGACCGGGCCGGTCGACCGTGGCATGGGTCGGTTGACCGGCCGGTCGACCGACAAGCGCGACAGGACTTTCCTTTTAGGATTCGAATTCCTTTTCTGGATGGGATTGAATCCAACCTGGGTTTCCATAAATCCAGGGACTCTGTGGCTATAAATAGAGGCTAGAGGCCTCATGTATTGTATCAAGAAATCTCCTCAAGTTTTTCTCTCTTGTATTGATTGTTGAATCAATAAGATCTCTCTCTCCCTTGCCCTGAGGACGTAGGCACATTGCCGAACCTCGTTAAATTTGTGTGTTGATTGTTTTTTCTCTATTGGTTGTTGTTCCTGCTGTGTTGGTTGTTTCTCCGGCTGCATCGAGTCTCCGCCAGTTGGGTGGATTCCTCAAGTGGTTGTTGTGTCTCTTCTTCCGCGGACCGCTGCGCACAACGAGTGGTGTCGGGGGCACAACATACTGATTGACTCTTTTTGATTGTAGTACTCTCTGTAAACCCTAAGATTTTAATGATATTTTAACTTATAAATTAAGCTATTAATGAATTGATTAGCAATGTTTACCTTACTGCTTGATAAGACAGGTAATGAATATGAACATACTAAATCATACTTTTTAAAATCTAAAAAAAGATAGTAGAAGTAAAAAATTCTTATAGAGAGCTTCTGGAGACTAAATCTTAACCTTCTACTGTAAAACTCGAGAAATATAACACTGAGAGAATTCTAGTAAGAGAATTCTAAAGAGAGATAGTAGAAGTAAAAATTCATATAGATTTCTGAAGCGTGTAAAATGAATCAGGAAGTGCCTATTTATAGAAAAACTTTTGGCACTATGCAGTCACTATTTGCATGCTGGTATCATCGCTTGCATCATCGCACAGTAAGTTTTACTATGCTTCATTGGTGTGCAGACATCTCATTTATAGCACTCCCCTTTGGATGCCCACTATTTATGATGTCTCATTAAAAAATTTGATAGGAAAACCCGTGGGATAAAATCATAGCGAAAAGAAAAAAGAGTACATCATCTTTGTATATATGTTCTATGATGCCATGTTAAAAACCTTACAGGATAATCTTGTGTGACAAAACTATAGTAATGAAAAAAGACTACAGCCACATAAGCTCCCCATCAAGTTGGCATGAGTCGTTCTTCTTTATAAAATCTCGCAGATGACGCATCTCAATATCAAGAATAAACTTTCTGAGAGTTATAGTAGGAAGTGCTTCTGTGAAGAGATCTACCGCATTATCACTTGATCAGATATATTGAATATTAATTTTCTTATTTTTTCAAGCTCTTGGTTGAATGAGAAGAACTTTGGGGGTATGTGCTTGGTTCGGTCACTTTTGATGAATCCTTCCTTGATTTGAGCACCGCAAGCAGCATTGTCTTCAAACAGTACTGTTGGATCTCTATTGACTGGTAATCCACAAGTTATTTGGATGTGTTGAGTTACAGACCTTAGTCATATACATTCTCGGCTTACTTCATGGAGTACTATGACTTCAGCATGATAAGAAGAAGAAGTGGCAACAAGTGTCTACTTTTATAAATGCCAAGAGATCGTCATACTTTCATATGTGAACACATTTCCTGTTTGGATCCTGACTTTATGTGAATCTGATATGTAACACGCATCAGCATAACCAAACATTTCTTTTTTGATCTTCTGGAATTAAACAAACCAAAATTAGTTATTTCTCGAAGTTAACAATATGCATGCTTAATTCCATTCTCATATCTCCGTATAGGAGATGAGCTAAATCTTTCTAATAGATTAGTAACAAATATTATATCTGATTGAGCACAATTAGCACATTACATAAAAGCTCCAATTGCACTTAGGTATGATACTTCAGGACTAAGAACTTTTTCATTATCTTCGCAAGAACGAAATGAATCTTTTTTCACATTTAATAATATAAAAATCATTGGAGTACTAAAAGAATTTGTTTTATCTATGCTAAGGCGTTTTAAACTTTTTCAGTATAATTTGATTAATCAAAAGTGTTTCCCTTTGAAGGTGCTTAATCTGTAAACCAATACAATATTTATTTCTTCAAGGTGTTTCATTTCAAATTCATTCTTTAGTGCATCATTACTTATAAGATTTTTTTTTATGAGTCCCAATGATATTTAAATCATCAATATAGACAACAATGATAATGAATCTGGATGTTTTTTTAATAAAAATACAAGGGCATATAGGATCATTTACATATCCTTTCTTTAACAAATACTCATTTAAGCGATTATACCAAATGCGCCAGATTACTTTAATCCATATAACGATCTTTGTAATTTGATCGAATATAACTCATTGGCCTATGAATTTGATGTTTCAGGCATCTTAAACTCTTCAGGAATTTTCATATAAATATCACTATCAAGCGATCCTTATAAATAAGTTGTAACAACATCTATAAAACACATTTCTAATTTTTTAGAAACTGTTAGGCTGATTAAATATCTAAACGTTATTGTAGACTGCCTAAAAATCACTAAAAATAAGTCCTCAGATGCAGATTTCACTCCAACGTGTAGGTCACATTTCAATACGAACGCAGATGTATGAATTCACATAGAGGGGGGTGAATAGGTGATAATGCTTATCAATGCACAAATTAAAAATATTATGATGCAACAATCACCCGAAACAAGACTAGAAGCCGAATACCCCGTGAAGGGCTCTGAACTCCTTCCTCGTGATTCCTCTAGATAAGAGTTTGAGGTGCGTAATGCAATCTTGTTGTATGAGTATAGATCGATAATATAGTAATGAATATAAAGCAAGTAAATAAAGCAAATAAATAAAGCAAATAAACCAATCACAAACACTGAGATTTGTTTCGAGGTTCAAGCACCCAGCTCTACGTCCCCGCCTTCACCCAGAAGGATTTAGAATCACTATAACTTTCACAAAGAATTACAAGCACAAGGGAGTACCCAACTCCTCAATCACACCCCTCTAGTCCAGAGGTAGTGGAGCCACAAATACAAGAATATCTTGGTGATCAAAAGACCACAAACCCTCTTTTGAAAAAAAATTTCCTTTACAAAAACCCTAGAGAATAATGTGTAGGATTGAAGCTCAAGTTTTGTAAGTGAAAAAGAAAATGAAATTGAAGAGAGTTTTGAACCAAAAACTTCAGTAAAAAGAGAGAATTTTGAGCACAAAAACTGAGAGCAAAAACTTCTTTTGAAAGCCTTTAAACTTGAATTCTTTTGCAAATGATTGTTGTAATCACCTCAACCCTAATCATCCCTATTTATAGGATAAAGTTAGGGATTAAAGAGTAAACTGATATAATAAATAATTTGAAAATATTTGACCCAAAACCAGCCCTCAAATTCGTTTAGAGAAGAAAACACGTTTTAAAACGTGTTTAATCAACTAGCCGTTAGGGCTGAAATCAAGCTCACGGTCGACCGGGTTTTCAAAAAATTTAGCCGTTGCCAGCCCATGGTCGACCGCCTAGTCGACCGTAACAAACAGAAACATGGGTGCTTTCAGTCGGCCGAAGGTCGGTCGACCGACATGGGGTCCGATCGACCGCCGGTCGACTAGGAGACGTGCACACATGCACGCACCCAAACAGTCAGAATCCCAGTCGACCGCCCGGTCGACCGTCCTGACCTAAAACAAGGCCGGTCGACCGTCCGATCGACCGCAAAAGGCCAAAAACAATCTTTTTGATAATAGTTTTGAAGATCTTGAAAATTTTCAAATTAGTTTTGATCAAGACTTGGTATACTATATAAAATGGAGTTTGTAAGTATTAAAATATGTTTAAAATATTTTGTATATAGGAGAAATATCTTTTAGAGAAATCATGTGTAAAAACTTGTGTGTGGGGAATATTGAGCTTCAACACTTTACACTATTCTTTAACACACTAAAAAATGTAAATACTGAGAAATGAAGTCTTTGAGTTGCGTAACACCAAGCTAGAGCCTTCTCTTCTATGAAAGCGTCCTCTTACGCCATTTGCCTTTTAGCATCGTAATTTCTTGCAATAGCTTTGAAAAGCCATCATGAATAGTACTAACCTGAAACTCATTCTAAACAACTTATTATACCATATATCTTCTATGTGTTTTGTTATCATCAAAACTTAAACAAATGGAGAGTGTAACCTTTTGGGCCAACAATCTCCCCCTTTTTGATGATGACAAAACATATAG
This sequence comes from Agave tequilana, assembly GCA_038442645.1. NCBI lineage: Eukaryota > Viridiplantae > Streptophyta > Magnoliopsida > Asparagales > Asparagaceae > Agave > Agave tequilana. The sequence continues at coordinate 107,341 of JAVJIF010011107.1, read as the reverse complement.
GTTATAACACAAGATATAAAAGAGAGGTAAAAACTCCCCCTTAAATAATACTATATTAAATAAATATAAAACAATTTATTATGAGAGAATGAGAATTAAGACACCAAAACCAAAACACCAAAACCAACCAAAACACCACATATTTCTCCCCCTTTTTGTCATACATCAAAAAGAGATATATTAGCAAGAAAACTTTCTTATTCAACAATACAAACATTAAGTTCACCACATATAAAAGAAAATCTATTATAGTCAAGAGGTTTAGTGAAAATATCGGCAAGTTGCAAATCGGAAGAAATATAATCAATCTCAGTATCACCTTTCTCAAACTGATCTCTAAGAAAGTGATATCTAATCTCAATGTGCTTGGTCTTACTATGTTGATTTGCATTTTTAGTCATATGAATAGTATTAGTATTATCACAAAATATTTTTATATGGTCATAATGCAAATCATAATCAAGGAGAGTATGTTTCATCCAAAGGACTTGTGCACAACAAGCCCCCGCCGCAACATACTCCGTCTCGGCGGTTGAGAGGGCTACCGAATTTTATTTCTTAGAAGACCATGAAACAAGACAATTACAAAGAAATTGACATGTTCCACTAGTACTTTTTCTATCCACTCTACAACCCGCATAGTCGGCATCCGAAAAACTCGTCATTGAGAAATCTCCGGTTTTCGGATACCAAAGACCCATTCCAATAGTGCCCTTAATATAACGAATAATGCGTTTTACCGCAATTAAATGAGATTTTTTGGGACACGATTGGAATCTAGCACAAAGACACACACTAAACATAATATCTGGCCTACTAGCTGTTAAATACAACAAACTACCAATCATACTTCTATACAATTTTATATCAACACACTTACCTTGGTCATCCTTATCAAGCTTGGTGGTGGTGGCCATGGGAGTGTTGCAAATTTTGAGTCTTCAAGCCCAAATTTCTTGATGAGTTCCTTGGAGTACTTGGCTTGACATATAAATATCCCATCACGCATTTGCTTGATTTGGAGTTCAAGAAAATAATTCAATTCACCCATTAACGACATCTCAAATTCACGTTGCATGCATTGTTCAAACTCCTTGCAAAGTAACTCATTAGTAGAACCAAAGATTATATCATCAACATATATTTGAACTATAAGAATGTCACTATCAACATGTTTAGTAAATAATGTGGTGTCTACTTTGCCTTTAACAAAATCATTTGAAAGAAGAAAAACTAGAAAGCCTTTCATACCAAGCTTTTAGAGCTTGTTTTAAACCATAGAATGCTTTATCAAGTATGAAAACAAAATTTGGATGCACATGATCCACAAAACTGGGAGGTTGTTCAACATAAACTTCCTCATCAATAAAACCATTTAAAAATGCACTTTTTACATCCATTTGAAAAAGTTTAAAATTTTTAAAAGATGCATAAGCTAGTGTGATCCGTATGCCTTCAAGCCGTGCTACGGGTGCAAAGGTCTCCTCAAAGTCGATTCCTTCAACTTGAGAGTAACCTTGGGCCACTAATCTAGCCTTATTCCTAATAACATTTCCTGACTCATCCAATTTTTTCCTAAAAATCCACTTAGTAACAATTATTGGTCTATCGTGGGGTCTAGGAACAAGGTGTCAAACTTGGTTGCGCTCAAATTGATTGAGCTCTTCTTGCATAGCTAGCAACCAATATGAGTCACCCTCGGCTTCGAGGATGTTTTTAGGGTCAAAATGAGATATGAATGCAAAATTACCACACAATTCATAGAGTTTGGAGCGAGTAGTTACCCCTTTGATACATCACCTATGATGAGATCTTTGGGATGATTTGTAGCGTATCTCCAATCTTTAGGAAGTGGTTGAGATTGCTCCACTTCATCCTTTTGAACTTCAACAATGGGTTCTTGCTTATCTTCTTGGATGGGTGAGTCCTTCAAGGATATTTTCTCCATGTTCTCACCTAATGAGTCAATCTCTACAACATTCTCAACAATAGCATTAGATTCTTCAAATTTAACATGCATAGTTTCTTCAATAGTGTGAGATGATTTATTAAACACTCTATATGGTTTGCTAGTACTAGAATAACCAACAAAGATTACTTCATAAGCCTTAGCATCAAACTTACCCAAATTATCTTTAGTATTCAAAACAAAACACTTGCATCCAAAAACTTTAAAGTATGAAACATTTGGTTTTCTTAAATGATAAATTTCAAAAGTGGTTTTGAAAGTATTTTTACACAAATAAATACGGTTTGATATGTAGCATGCGGTGTTTACGGCCTCGGCCCATAAGTATTGAGGGAAACCATATTCACTTATCATAGTCTTAGCCATCTCTTGAAGAGTTCTATTCTTCCTTTCAACTACTCCATTTTGTTGTGGAGTTCTAGGACATGACATTTCATGCTTAATTCCCTTTTCATCACAATAACTCATGAAGAGTTGGTTAACAAACTCACCACCTCTATCACTTCTTATCCTTAAAATTGAAAATCCTTTTTCTTTTTCAACCCTCTTTCGAAAAGTCTTAAAATGCGAAAAAGTTTGATCTTTGTGTTCCAAAAAGAAAACCAAAGTAAAACGAGAAAAATCATCAACTAAAATAAAAACATATCTACTTCCATTTAAGATTATAGTTTTAGTTGGTCCAAAAAGATCCATGTGAATCAATTCTAATGGCCTAGTTGACATGATATCCTTGATTGGTTTGAAAGAAGACTTGGTTTGTTTCCCAAGTTGGCACACACCACAAATGCGGTCTTTTTCAAACTTCAAATAAGGAATACCCTTCACCAATTCCTTAGAATTAATTCTAGCAAGGTGATCAAAAGATGCATGTCCTAATCTTCTATGCCATAACCATGAATCTCATCAAAAGCATTCAAACATTTAGTAGAACAATCTAAATTAAGCATGTCAATAATATAGACATTATTTTCATGAAATCCAGTAAGAATACAATCATTGGTTTTACAATCAAGAAATTTGCAAGAAGATTCATCAAATACAACTTTGAGACTACGATCACATGGTTGACTTATGCTAAGCAAGTTATGTTTAAGCCCATCAACAAGAACAACATTTTCTGTTAAAGGAGATGCACCAATCTTAATGTTACATATACCGATGATGGTGCCCTTGGAGTCATCTCTGAAGGTGACGGTGCCACCTTCATCATATCTTGATAGGGTTGTGAAATTGTTGATGTCCCATGTCATATGCCTTGAACAACCACTATCAAGGTACCACCGCTCCTTACGTCTTGGAGCCTTGGTGTGTACCTACAAAAAATAATTTAGTACTTGATTTTGGTACCCATATTTTCTTGGATCCTAGAGAGTTAGTGTTTCGAACCCACACAAGATTATTTGTCCTATTTATATGATCATAGAAAAATTTAGCCAAATGGCCATTCCGGCCACAATAAGTACATTTATAAATTCTACCATATTTAAAAGCATAATGAGCATGTGGCTTATGAACATGTGAATTGTGAGCATTAGTAGTTTTAACCTGAGTGTCATGTGAAGTGTTGGCATGATGAGCATGTGAATTTTTGGCATGAGTTGTTTTATCATTTTTAGCATGTGGAGTGTGCATATGCTTCTTTGAAAACATTTCTTCTAACTTAGTAGTATTAAAAGCACATTCTTTTAAAACATTTCCAAAATCATTGATTTTAGTTTTTAACAAGGATAATTCATTTTCATCAATTTTTGAAAATTTAGCTTCACAAGCAACTCTATAAGCATCAAACCCTATTTTTGTTGAAATAAGATTAGAAGAAAGTTCATCCTTTTCTTTTGAAGAAATTTCAAGTTGATTTTTAAGCATCTCAATTTCCTTTTTCAATTTTGAACACTCTACCTTTTTATCATCAAAACTTTCAGAAAGTTCAACAAAAGCATGTACTAACATTTCTTTACTTATTTCACTTTCATCATCAAGAGGTTGAGTAGTTACCTTGGGTGTGTTTGCTATGAAACACATATTTGCCGTGTCGACTTCATCTTCGGATTCACTTTCCGAATCCCAAGTGGCTTTGTATACCTTCTTTTCAACCGGCCTCTTTTGCTTCAAGGAGGAGGTCATCTTTTTCTTGAAATCAGGACAATCGGCCATGATGTGTCCGGGTTTCCGACAGTTGTAGCATATGATCCTTTTCTCCTCCTATCCTTCCATCGTCTTCTATAGTTGAGCTGATGGGGAGATTCTGTCTCCTCGTTTTAATTAACCGCAAGCGCACGGTCGTTCGATTGTAGCACTTGAGGGTCGGTCCAAAGGGACAGGTGATTCTTTTGGTTATGACACTTCTACACGAATGGATCAAAAGATTTAGGGATTTTGTGAGCTATGTGAACTAATTATAGTAAAAGAAAGATCAAGCACTTAGGATCGAATTCCCTAAACTAGCATCAAGTGATCAGTCTTAGTCTCCATACCAGTTTGTAATACACACTAAATCCCTATGTCTAAGAGGCACATTAATTTTGAACACTAGATTTAAGCACAAGCTATTATCCAGTTACATAGTCCATCAAAGATAAATTAACTAAATTAAACAAATAACATGACGGCAATAAAGCTCTAAGCATGAACCATTAACCCCCGATACATAGCCTGTCAAAGATCCAGTTATTCTATAAATTAATTCCTAAAAGTCATAGATCAATTGGTGTGCGTACAGTCATAAATAGGAGAATAACTCGGTCCATAAGAATTAAGTCTAGATTCATCTCCCCTAAGCGCTTGCAGGGAATTTAGCTATGCATGATAAAACTAGCCATAACTAAACTAATTAAACCAGTTTAAAATTATCTAAATTTAATTAAATAATTAACTGAAAATTCTAATTAATTAAACTAATGCAAATAATTAAAACAAAAAAATTAAACTTTACCTGCAGAAAGATGCCGCCCTTGCAGCCGGCCAAGACCCCTGCCAAAATCCTGTGCCTTCAAAGTGCTGGCGCCTCTTCAACAGGGACGCGGCCCGGCTCTTTCTCTTCAAACAGAGGGCGCGGGCCCGGGCTTCTTCAACAGGGGCCCAAGCTTTTCAAAAAGGGAGGCAGCAATAGGTGTGTGGGGGAGCGGCTGTTAGCAGAGAGAGCTTTGCCTCTCTCTGCTGTTTTCCTTTCTAACACAGGCGCAGGCGCCTGTGTTCTTTTCTCTTTTTTTTTCTTTTCTTTTGATGAATAAAGTCGGCTGTGATGCAGAGGAAAAGAAGAAAGGATTTGATGAATCAAACAAAACAGGAACAAGAATAAAAATAATAACGGGGAGAGAATTCTATGCAGAGAGAAGAAGAAGAGAAAGCCTCAAAATTTTAGATCTGAAAATATACGTACAGGTGAAAAAAAAACTCCCCCTCAAAACCCTAGCCTTCTCTATTATAGGCTTAGGGTTTTGATTATTTTACATAGAAGTCCAAAACATTTATTTAATTATACAGAAGAGCCATCAATGTCAATTTGCACTAAAGCCCCTGAACTTTACAAAATTGCGTTTTTATTCCAAGTGACTTCCAGCTTCTCCGAATTGACTGTAGATTTATCTGGTGTTTGTTTCGAGCATGGTAGAGCAGCATTAGTGTCAAGCATCCCATCTCGCATTTAATCTTCTGTTACACATCACGCTTTTGTGGTCCAGTTTTTTTTTTGATAGCTCACTCTGCAAAACACCACTAAAAATACCCGAGTAGCATTATTTATATACAAATGATAGATAAATATGGGCATGCAAATGTGACAAAATCGTGCTGATCAAATACGCCCACACCTATCTTTTGCTAGTCCTCGAGCAAAACTAATAAAAAGAAAAAGAAAAACTAAGCTACTCTAACTCACTTTCGTAGGAATCACGGTTGCACTTAGCATGTGTAACAAGCCGTTAAACCCCTAGGTCACCCTTACAGGACGAGTTTTGTCTCGTGAGGGTTTTCAGTGGATTACACCCACAAAATACAAGAAAGTTAGAGATTAAGAAATAAATAAAAGTAAAATAAGGATAACCGAAAATCAAGAAAAGAAAAACAAATCAAAAAAAAAATTTTTTTTTTTGGGTTAACTAGTTAGCAAGATCATCAATTTCCATGAGTTTCATTTTCAAGTAAAACCTCAATTCAAGAAATCATATTGGCTATAAAATAAAGTCTCAAATCCAAAACTTTATACCACCTGTCCTAAGTTTCAGATCCTATGTACCCCGTGATCGTGATGTAGTTCTTAAGCTTGGGAATATTTAATTGCAACTTTTCTTTTTTTCTTTAGACTTTTGTTTTTTTTTAACTATCTTTCGCGTAAATACCGAGGCTTCCTGAGGCCAAGGCACCTAACTAATTGATAATCAAAATTATTATATTTTTATAATGTCTTATCCTATTAGGCTTTCTCAGCTACCCATATAGCGAGTTTTGGGCCAATGCTCCCAAACCAGATGGTCTCAGGGCAATAAGTGTAAAAACACTCCTACGGACTTAATTACTCAAGCAACTAAGGCCACAAGACAAGACTTATTAATATTTATTTTACTATATAATAATTTTTTTCTTTTTTTCCTTTTTTTTTTAGTTGCAATCAATATCCCAAGCCTATGAACTAATAGTGTAAATGCTATTTGGGTATATAATCACTTAGACTAAGTTTAGATGGTATGTTCGTTTTAGATTCTAATCTTTATTTTAAGACTTTATAATTCTTTCATCTTGATCTTACCCTTAAAATCCACTCATGGATACTAAATCACTCACATACTAGCTAATTATTTGCAGAAAATTTTCAAATTTTTCACAAAAATTTTTTTTAAATTTTTTTTTAAGACTCTAAATAAAGAATTTTCACAATTTTTTTAATTTTTTTATTTTTATATTTATTTTTTTTAAGACTCTAAATAAAGAATTTTCACAAATTTTTTATTTTTTTATTTTTTTTAAGACTCTAAATAAAGAAAGAAAAGAGAAATAAAGTGAAAACCCTAAAACTAAAACAAAACCAAAAGGACTCCTAAAACAAAAGAAATATGTGAATCTTCCCCCCCATACCTAAATTGTGCCATGTCCTCATGCATATACTTGAATACAGAGATAGAATAAATATAGCATAAAATACATACATCCACATACGTGTACACAATCACAAAATAAAGCATCCAATTCAAGCATACATGAGTAAAATGTATGAAACAAATATGCTGAAATTAGAAGTACTCACAGTGCACTGAAAAATCTAGTTGCAGAAGCAACCAAAATCACTCCATGTGTGTGCATCCCCGCTTATCCTGTAATCACTTATAAAAATCTTGGCACCAAGGTTAGAGAAAAAGATACATAAAACAACTCTTTAGACACCAAAATTACATTGACTCAATTGACTAAAAGAGAAATATAAAGACTCACACACTCAAAAGAAAAAAGAAAAGAAAAAAATAATAAATAAATAAAATTAAAATTAATATACAAATGTATAAAGTTACATCTTCCCTCACACCTGCCTTAAGCTACGACGGTTCCTCCCCCTTGATCGCTTTCCACTTTCGAGGTGGGTTCTCTTCAATGAGTTGACATGACTATTAGAACCCTTCATCATTTCAGCACAACCTCCGTCAAACTTGATTTTCATACTCCTCTTCCTTAACTTCTTTTTCTTCCGTTTTCTTCTTTTCAGCCAGTCATACAGAGGACTCACTCTCTTAACATAAGCACTTGGCCCCGTATCATTTTCATTTCCCTCATGTTTAACCAACTCAGCAACATCATTGTTAGAATCATCCTCGCATACTCTACTATTATCTTTGGTGTCATTATCCCATCTCATTTGCTCATTGTGGCTTGAGCAAGAGTTTTTGTTCTCACAGAACACACTTTCATTGTCGAATATCCACTTAGCTTGCTTGAAGTGGCTCATAGGATTTTCATTAATATGAATTCTAGACATGCCATGAATCATATTTATCTCAACTTTGCTAACCACAGGCTCTAGCTCAGGTGGCTCCTCCACAGGTGGATGAGACTGGGGTGCACACTCCTTAATGAAAGGTTCAAGATATGAGTTGGGACACTTAGAGTTTATCACTAGCTCCTGATTAGTCTACGATTATGCATTATTATATCGCATTCTCTCACCGCTTTATGAATAAATTGTCGATCTAAACCGTGTTTTGGTCTTTATTGCAGGTAGATCAAAAGTCCAAGGGCAAAGATGGAATAAGAGCTTAATTAGACCCAATTAAGGGTAATTAATCCCGCATTACTTGGAGGCCAAGCAAAGGATTCTCTAGAAGATGCATTGAACCTAGACTTCTGCGCTTGTCAGACGAATATTCGGGTGCAAATACCAGAAACGGGATATACCCTGACAATTTTCGCAGCCAGAGGAAGCGCCTGACGAACTCCAGAGACCCAACTCTCTGGAATTGCCGCGGATCCGCGGCAATCCTTGCGGATCCGCGGCATTCCAGTGGAGCCACGCGTCGATTTTTGACGCGTGGCCCCGTCTCGTCTTATGGATGCTTCTGAGGCCTATAAATACCCCTGCAATGGCCCAAACCGAGAGCAGTCTTCGTTTTTAGGAGTAGGTGCAGATTTTAGGAGTAGTGTAGGTGAGTGTTCTTAATTTCTTGTATTTTTATTTCTTTTTAGATCATTGTAGTAAGGTTGAGTGATTTCTAGAGAGAGAGAAAGCAAGGGATTGATGTAATAGAGAGTGACACTCTATGTAAAGATGCCTCCTTTCTCTTCCAATGTAATCTCCTTCACCTTCTACATGATTTCTTGCTAGTTTTTCTTCTCATGGCAATCTAACTACTAACCACTAACCATCTAACCACTTACTTGATAATCCACATGAATCAGGTTGCCACTACAAGGCCTTGTTCTTGCAAGAGCCATTGATGGCCAAAGATGATGGGTTCTAACATCTAACTTGCTAATTTGCTAACTTGCTAACCAACCTAACTCTCTTTTATTTCATGCTCTTTTATTTCATGCTAGTAGTGAAATGAGTGATGTTTATATTAGCTTGTTCTTGATGCAATGTTTTGAATGTGATGAACCATCCATGAGCCATGCTTTGTACCGTCTCTTGGAGCCAAGGATTGTGATGGCCAAGGATCAAAATGTGAGGCAACTATCTCGAAGAGGTTAGCATGGTTAGTGGATCACTTAGTAGTTAGTAGCCATGAGTTTTCTTTTAGCTTGATTTAGAAATCGTTTTCCAAACTCTTTTCTCACTTTTCTATCGATGTTTTCACCGCCTTTTTAGTTCATCCTTGTTCCATTCTATTTTCTATTTTGTTTTTCAAACCACGCTTCACTCTTGTTTTCTTCGCCGTTTTCATCACTCTCCTCACCTATCACATTCTGGATTTCATTTTCTTTTCTTTTCACTTTCTTTTTCATTCTTTTTAAACAAAGAAGAACTGTTAACAACTGACGTGAATAGAGACTGTTAATGCTTCTATCGCCTCCCTTCCCTGTGGATACGACTCGTTAAGCCAATGCTATAACGGAAGTATCGAGGGTACATTAGCACATACTCGAGCTTTTCATTGATTTCACATAACACACTTTTGAGTGCTAGTTTCCCCAACGATCAAAAATTTTGGCGCCGTTGCCGGGGAAGGGAATGGTTTTGTTTTCACGTTTTTGTTAACATTGTCTTCTCTGTTTTGGTGTGCAGGGAATATTTACAGGTGCTTAATATTGCAGAATAGACCCTAACTTTGCATCTCCCTGCTCTTGAAAGCAGGGCCCCAGATTCTAAATACAAGCCGTGGAACCGCGACATTTGCCGCGAAACCGCGGCAATTTTGTGAACATTGTAAATTTTGTTGTTCTGGGATGTGTGAATTGTAATAGCTAGTGGATTTGTACTGCTATCTTTCTTGCTTTGATTGCCTACACACCATAAAAATAAAAGAACTAAAATACGGTATTTGGACGCTTTTAAAACGGTTTAGACATTTGCATTTAGGCACTTGTCAATTCAATTCCAATATACTGTATTTTATTCTGTTGTTGTGATTTGGATGGAGATGTACATATGGCATTGCATATAGCATAGGATAAACACGTGGGTGATTTATCGCTTTGTGTTACATTCTTGTCTATATGCACACTTGCACGAATTGAACTTAAGGACAAACTCCAAACAAGATAAGGTGGGATTTTCCCTTCCTTAGCCCAAAAATCATCTCCCCACTCACACAACCCAAGCCCTAATAAAATTTGAATAGACGTTGGCCCCTAGGGACATCTAGGTCTAGGTCAACCCTCTTTTTGGCTTGGTTTTGATTTTTCTTTTCTTTTTGTTTGTTGTTTGATTTTTTTCTTTTTATTTGTGATTGTTTGTGAAATGGCATTCAACAAAAATAATTCTTTCAATCCGAACATGAATCCATATTTCACACCGACTCCATTCTATTCGGATAATTCCAACCCGGCGTTTTACAATATGCACCAACCAAGTACACCGTGTTGGCCTTATCCGAATCAATACAACCCATACCCACATTCTTATGACTATAATTTCCAAAATAATTTCAACTCTTCACAGAGTCAATGGGGATTCAAGTCACCCGAGCCAAATTTTCAACCTCCTTGTCCCCCATGTCCACCTTGTCCATCATATTCACCTTATCCACAATATTCATTCCCCGGTTTCGCTTCTTATACTTCTTTTTCTGAACCACCAATTGAAGAAAAATCTGAGTTACTAAAGAGTTTAGAAGCCAATCTACAGAGGGCCGAGCAACAACTTCAAGAAACATTAGCCTCTCCAATTTCACAGTATTTTCAAGAGTCTTACTCAGTTCCACCTCCTCATAATGAACAACCATTTGCCTTGGAAACGAGTAAAGAACTCTTGTGTGAGTCCAAGCTTTAATCTCCACACATTTTTGACTCACATTATTCACAAAATTTTCAAAACCAAGATTCTTATACTCCCATTCTAGAGCAACCACTTGGAGATACATCAAATCTAGATAAGAGTTTGGATATCTTGCAGGAGTCTTTATTACAATGTCAAAAATCACATGCCAAGTCTATCAATAAGGTGGAAGAACAATTGAGTCAATTGGTTAACATTCTTAGGAATGAGGAAACTCTATCTTATCAACCTTTGACCAATTCAACTATGCCAAACTCTATTGATATGACCCAAGACTCTTGTCATTTTGGAAATCAAGATTCAATTTCAGCACACCCACCTGAACTTGTCCAAACTTTAAATCCCATTGACATTTTGGCAAGTTATCCTTTTCCTGAAATTGAACTTGAGCATGAATAAGATCATGAACCTCAAATTAGTGATTCAATTCTACTTCCTGATTCAATTATGACTCCGGTATCTTCACCTGATTTCAATCTTTTTCCCGAGTCAGTATTAAATCCTGTACCAATTCATTGTGAAATTGAATCACCAATCATTCATGATGATCATACTGAACTTGACCAATTTTATACTTTTAAAAGTCCCATTGATAAATTGGCAAGTTCTCATTTTTGTGGAATTGAACTGAATGAGGAATGTGACTTTGATCCTCTAATTTGTGATCTTGTTCAAATTCCCGAATCACTATTGACTCCTGTCATGTTACCCAATTTGAGCAACATTTTAGAGTCAGTTTTGATTCCCATACCTGTCATTCCTGAACTTGAATCACCACTCTTAGAAAGTCACATTCCATCATGGGGAAATGAATGCGGACTTAAGCTTCATCTTCTTGATTTGGACCCACTTCCTGAACCGATCTCGACTCCTGAACCTTTACTTTACTTGAGTCATTTTTCTGAGTCGATATTAGTTCCTGTACTTCCTGAGTCCAAATCAATCATTCCATTCTGGGACAAGGGCTTTGAAAAATTTGACTCTGAAATTATTTTGCAAATTTGAAAATTAGATGGGGTAAATTTTTAATAAAAATCACACATGCATACATCTTTCTAGTGGGTTGTATCATGGAGGTTTCTGGTGGGTTCCTCAGGACTCCACGCAAGAAAGATTGGGCCGCCTTTCGTGGACCAATTAGACCGCCACCGGAACCATCACCTTGAGGTAATTTTTTTCTTCCCTCTCTATTTGTTTCATGCATACATTTATCACGATGCATTGAGGACAATGCATGAGATAAGTGTGGGGGAGGGTTTACTAACTTAGAGTTTTTAGATTTTCTTTCTTTTACACTTCTTTTTGGATACTTTTTAGAAATCTTCCCTTTTGTATAGGAATTTTTTCTTTCTTTAAAAACTTTTTGAAATAAGAGACAAAGTTTTGATCTATTTTTAAGAAAATTAAGATGATCTTAGAAATTAAGGAAGCCTTAATTATGACATCTTAAACCTAGTCGAAATAATGGATCTTGTTTAAAATTATAGGCTAAGTAAGAAAAATTGGGGAGATAATTTTATCTTGAATTTTTGCCTTAGATAGTATGCACATCGCACTTACACAATTTTTGGGATGGAAACAAAGACCTAAAATGCCATAAAAATAATAATAATTATAAATAAAAAGAAAAAAATATATGTGAATAAAATATCACTTATTAAGCTGGATAATTATGCCTCAAGAAGCATGATTATTCACGCCTAACGGTGGTCAAAAAATCAAATAACCCCCCTTAGTTTTGTGGCCTTGTTTACTCGAGTCCTTAAACCCGAGGGATGTTTTCTCATCTGGTGCCCTAGGACCATCTAGTTTGGGAGTCATCGGTTATAGGCTCGCTACATGGGTAAACTAGAAAGCCTAAGAAAACAAAGGGAAGAAAAAGAAAATATATATATATATAAATAAATGGCTTGATGGTTAGAGTTGAAATTCCAAAAATCTTCACTATCACAAAGTGCATATTATCTAGGTTTTTATAAGAGATAAAATATTCAATCCAATTTGAATTCTTACCTTAATTGAAGACAAGATCTTGCATAGAGACTAAGTTTAAGGAAGATTTATTTGTCGTGGACTTATGACCTTAGATCACTTATATTTTTGCAAAAATATTTTAAAAACTTGTCTCTCTTTCAAATGCGTTTTCAAAATACTAACATTTGTCTTCTTTCTTTATGGATTTTGTGGGTGCAATCTGCTGAAAACCCTCAGGAGATAACACTCCTCCTCTAGGGTAACCTAGAGGTTTAACGGCTTGTTGCACACGCTTAGTGCAATCGCGTCACCTGCGAAAGTGGTGTAATAATATCTGTAGTATAGTTTTTCTTTTTGTTTTGCTCGGGACGAGCAAAAGAATAAGTGTGGGGGTGTGATTAGTCTACGATTATGCATTATTATATCGCATTCTCTCACCGCTTTATGAATAAATTGTCGATCTAAACCGTGTTTTGGTCTTTATTGCAGGTAGATCCAAAGTCCAAGGGCAAAGATGGAATAAGAGCTTAATTAGACCCAATTAAGGGTAATTAATCCCGCATTACTTGGAGGCCAAGCAAAGGATTCTCTAGAAGATGCATTGAACCTAGACTCTTGCGCTTGTCAGACGAATATTCAGGTGCAAATACCAGAAACGGGATATACCCTGACAATTCTCGCAGCCAGAGGGAGTGCCTGACGAAATCCAGAGACCCAACTCTCTGGAATTGCCGCGGATCCGCAGCACTCCTTGCGGATCCGCGGCATTCCAGTGGAGCCACGCGTCGATTTTTGACGCGTGGCCCCGTCTCGTCTTCTGGATGCTTCTGAGGCCTATAAATACCCCTGCAATGGCCCAAACCGAGAGCAGTTTTCGTTTTTAGGAGTAGGTGCAGATTTTAGGAGTAGTGTAGGTGAGTGTTCTTCATTTCTTGTATTTTCATTTCTTTTTAGATCATTATAGTAGGGCTGAGTGATTTCTAGAGAGAGAAAGCAAGGGTTGATGTAATAGAGAGTGACACTCTATGTAAAGATGCCTCCTTTCTCTTCCAATATAATCTCCTTCACCTTCTACATGATTTCTTACTAGTTTTTCTTCTCATGGCAATCTAACTACTAACCACTAACCATCTAACCACTTACTTGATAATCCACATGAATCGAGTTGCCTCTACAAGGCCTTGTTCTTGCAAGAACCATTGATGGCCAAAGATGATGGGTTCTAAGATCTAACTTGCTAACTTGCTAACCAAGCTAACTCTCTTTTATTTCATGCTCTTTTATTTCATGCTAGTAGTGTAATGAGTGATTCTTGTATTAGCTTGTTCTTGATGCAATGTTTTGAATGTGATGAACCATCCATGAGCCATGCTTTGTACCGTCTCTTGGAGCCAAGGATTGTGATGGCCAAGGATCAAAATGTGAGGCAACTATCTCGAAGAGGTTAGCATGGTTAGTGGATCACTTAGTAGTTAGTAGCCATGAGTTTTCTTTTAGCTTGATTTAGAAATCGTTTTCCAAACTCTTTTCTCACTTTTCTATCGATGTTTTCACCGCCTTCTTAGTCATCCTTGTTCCATTCTATTTTCTATTTTGTTTTTCAAACCACGCTTCACTCTTGTTTTCTTCGCCGTTTTCATCACTCTCCTCACCTATCACATTCTGGATTTCATTTTCTTTTCTTTTCACTTTCTTTTTTATTCTTTTTAAACAAAGAAGAACTGTTAACAACTGACGTGAATAGAGACTGTTAATGCTTCTATCGCCTCCCTTCCCTGTGGATACGACCCGTTAAGCCAATGCTATAATGAAAGTATCAAGGGTACATTAGCACATTCGAGCTTTTCAATTGATTTCACATAATACACATTTTTGAGTGCTAGTCCTTCCCCATCGATCAGCTCCATTCTTCAAATATCCTTATCTCTTCATTACAAATATCTTCAAAACTCTGATTAGAGTCCGCTAAATCAGATTCACCATGATCGTTGTTGAGTTGCATTTCTTGTTGAGCTTCCTCATACATCTTGAATTCATCATCAAAGATTTTTTCAAAACTTCGAAATATTTTCTCAGAATCTGGCCGCCTGTAGTTATCATCACTATGATTATTTTGCATGTCATGAATCACATTATCCTGATGAGCATTCAACGAGGGTTCAAATTCTAACTCAAATGGTTCTTCCTCAGGTAAACAAGGTCGGGGTATAAACACTGTACAACTTGGCTCAAGATACGATTCTTGCCATTGTAATGAAACCTGACTGACATGTTGGTTTATCTCATCAAACCAGCTTTCTACTTCATCAAAATCTGACTCTTGATCGATATACTTGATGTCAGATCCTTCATCTTCGAAATGTGCACTTGGTAACCTTGGATCCAGTTGACATCAAAAGGCTGGTCAGGGTGAACACTTGGTTGGTTCCCTAGGTTGAAAATATTAAGATCAATTGTCATATTACCAAAAGTGAGTTTCATCAACCCACTACGACAATTGATCAAAGCATTTGAAGTAGCTAGGAAGGGTCGGCCAAGAATCACAGGAATTTGCCCTCTCGGGTTTTCCACTGGTGCAGTTTCAAGTACGACAAAATCAACTGGAAAGATAAATTCACCGACCTTAATTAGCACATCCGCAATCTCTCCTAGTGGAACTTTAACTGACCTGTCAGCTAGTTGTAGAGTGACCTTTGTGGGCTTCAACTCACCCACTCCTAACTGCTTGTAAACCGAGTAAGGAAGCAAATTTACACTCGACCCTAAGTCTAACAGCGCCTTGTCAATAACAGTTGTTCCAATTGTACAGGAAATAGTTGGACATCTGGTTAGACTGAGGAAGGTGTACTTATTATGTGTTATAAAGATGTATTTGATGTACCCTTTCTTGTCTCCGCTATAGCATAGGGCTATACCGAGTCGATTCTCAGGGAGAGCTCGCGATGGAAGCTTTACGTGTGGTAGTGAAGTGAACAAACGAGTATTCTTCTCTTGCTTATAAACTTAGTGAATCAAATGCAAAAGAAACTAAAAGAAAAGATGGCTATGTTCATGGTGGAAATCGTTGGAAAAGAAATCAAGAAGTGGATGTGGTATTCACAAGAAAGAAATAAAACTTAAAGAAGAATCAATCCATGACTAGCTTACCTTGCTAGCTTGCCAAGACTTACTAGACTCATTGATAGCGAATGCGTGCCTAATGTTGTCACTCCATCGGCTTAGGATTCGTCTCGCGTGTTGACCTAATTACTTTCTCACTTGCAAGATGGTGGTTTAACCATCGGAGAAGAGAAGATCATACAACTTGCAAGATTAACAAAGGCAATCACCCATGAGTTAGTGAAGTAAGCTAAGCTAGTGGTAAACTAGTACATGGATAAGAATTTAGCTACAACAAGCCATAAGAAAGCATGAAGTAAATTGCAAGAAGTAAACAAAGCAATAAAGAAAGCAATTA
The DNA here is from genome assembly GCA_038442645.1 of Agave tequilana. Taxonomy (NCBI): domain Eukaryota; kingdom Viridiplantae; phylum Streptophyta; class Magnoliopsida; order Asparagales; family Asparagaceae; genus Agave; species Agave tequilana. The sequence continues at coordinate 91,024 of JAVJIF010011107.1, read as the reverse complement.
AAGAATGCAAGAAAACTAGAACCAAGCTTCAAGTAGAGGAAGGAGGATGGATCAATCCTTGTTGCTTCAAGTGTCACCTTGATTACACAAGCTCTCTCCCTCTCCCTCACAATCTCTCTTTACATTGAATTCTAGAGAAGAGAAGATCATAGAGAGCTACAAACCCTAAACAAAAACTAACAAAATTACAAGTTTTACACTAATCTCTCTCTCTTCTCTGATCAGTTTTTGTACGCAGGTCCAAGTGAGGTATTTATAGGCCCAAGAGAGAATCTTCGAGATCAAGTTTGTTGCCACAAAATCTGGGATCTCAACGGCCTAGATCTGCCGCGGATTGCCGCGGGATCGCCGCGAGATCTGGGCCGTTGAGCCCAGATTTTCTGGTGAGATCTTCTTGTTGGGTTGTTAGCCACGTGGACTACTTGGATTCTCCAATTGGCGCGCGGATCTCTCTAGATCTGGATTTGAATTTGGCTTTATCTTTAATCATGGATTAATCACTTAATTAGTGTTAATTAAGTGATTATTTAGATATCTCTCCATTAAGTGTGTACCTGCAAATATGTAGAGAAGAGGAGTAAAAATCACATATTTATTTGTAATATGCATGGAGTTATGATGTAAAATATGCAATATTGGATACCAATCACACCCCCACACTTATTCTTTTGCTCGTCCCGAGCAAAACAAAGAAAAGAAAAGAAAATCCTAACTACCAATTTTATTACACCACTTTCGCAGGTGACGCGATTGCACTGAGCATGTGCAACAAGCCGTTAAACCTCTAGGTTACCCTAGAGGAGGAGTGTTGTCTCCTGAGGGTTTTCAGCGGATTACACCCACAAAATCCATAAAGAAAGAAGACAAATGTTAGTGTTTTGAAAATTCATTTGAATAAGAGACAAGTTTTTAAACTATTTTTGCAAAAATATAAGTGATCCTAGGTCATAAGTCCACCTATAATTATTCTTTCTTAAACTTAGTATCCATGCAAGATTTTGTTTTCAATTAAGGTAAGAATTCAAATTGGATTGAATATTTTATCTTTCATAAAACCTAGATAGTATGCACACCGTGTAAGTGAAATTTCCTAGGATTTCAACTCCAACCATAATGCCATTTATTTATTTATATATACTTTTTTTTTATGCTTTTTTCTTCCCTTAGTTTAGGCTTTCTAGTCTACCCTTGTAGCGAGCCTTTAACCGATGACTCCCAAACCAGACGGTCTTAGGGCACCAGATGAGAAAACATCCCTCAGGTTTAAGGTCTCGAGTAGAAAAGGCCACGAAACTAAAGGGGATTATTTATTTCCTTTACCACCGTTAGGCGTGAATAATCATGCTTCTTGAGGCATAATTCTCCAGCTTAATAGGTGATGTTTTATTTATATATTTTTTTCTTTTTTTTTTATTTTCATGGCATTTTTGGTCTTTGTTTCCATCCCAAGAAATGTGTAAGTGTGAAGTGCATATTATCTAAGGTAAAAAACTCAAGATAAAAATATCTCACCAATTTTACTTACTTAGCCTATAATCTCCAACAAGATCTATTACTTCAACTATGTTTAAGATATCATAATTAAGGCTTTCTTAATCTCTAAGATACATCTTACTTTTCTTAAAAAATAGATCAAAACTTTGTCTCTTATTTCAAAAAGTTTTTTTTTATTTTTTTTATTTTTTTATTTTTTTATTTATTAAAAGAAGTGTAAAAATAAAGAAAATCTAAAAACTCTAAAAGAAGTGTAAAAGAAAGAAATTCTAAAAACTCTAAGTTAGTAAACCCTCCCCCACACTTATTTCATGCATTGTCCTCAATGCATCATGATATATGTATGCATGAAACAAAATAGAGAGGGAAGGAAAAAATTACCTCAAGGTGGTGGTTCCGGTGGTGGTCGGATTGGTCCACGAAACATGGCCCAATCATCTTTACATTGGGTTTTCAGGAACCCACCAAAAATAGCAAAAATATGACCCACTAAAATGATGTATGCATGTGTGATTTTAATTATGTACATGTCCCCATCTAATTTTAAGAGTTTCCTAATAATTTCAGAGTCAAATTTATCAATATCCTTGTCCAAAAATGGTGCATGAAATGACATAACAGTTGACTTGGACTCTGGAAGGACAGGAATGAATACTGACTCAGAAATGTGACTTAAGTCAAGTGACGGTTCAGGAGTCGAAGTGAGTTCAGAAATTTGGTCCAAGTCAAGAAATGGAAACTCAAGTCCATATGTGTTGTCCAACAATGGAATGTGACCTATTATGGGTGATATCTCTTTACTTCCAATTTTAAGAAATTCAAGCTCATCACCGTACAATTCTTCAAAACTTAAGTCAACATCTTCCTTAATAATTGTACAATCAGTTTCAGAAGTAAAGAGATCGAGAAAATCAAGGTCACATTTCTCATTGAGTTCAATTCCACAAGATGGAGAACTTGCCAAAATGTCAATAGAATCTTCAAAAGTGTAAAATTGGGCAAGTGCAATATGATCCTCAAAGATGGGTGATTCAACTTCATTGTGAATTGGGAAAGGATCCAAGGTTGACTCCGGAAAAAGATTGAAGTGAGGTAAAGATATCGGAGTCATTATGGAATTAGGAAGAAGAATTGAATCACAAAGTTGGGGTTCAAGATCACATTCCTCATGTAGTTCAATTAAATGTGAAGAACTTGCCAATTTATCAATTGGATTTTCAGAAGTATGGAATTGGCCAAGTTCTATGTGATCATCATAAAAGATTGGTGATTCATTTTCACAATGGATAGGTACTGGATTCAATTCTGACTTTGGAAATGGATTGAAATCAGGTAAGGATATGGAAGTCATGATTGAATCAGGAAGGAAAATTGAATCATCAAGTAGAAGTCCAGGATCAAAATCATGTTCCAGTTCAATTTCAGAAAAAGGAAAACTTGCCAAATTGTCAATTGGATCAGAAGTGTGGACAAGTTCATTTTTAGGAAATGAGAAACTTGCCAAAATGTCAACGGGATTTGAATTTTGGACAAGTTCAAGTTTAGGAAATGAAAAACTTGCCAATGTATCAATTGGATCTGAAGTTTGGACAAGTTCAGGTGGATGTGCTGAAATTGAATCTGAACTTCAAGACTACATGACTCTTTGGTTTTAACAGAGTGGCTAGTGACCTTAGAAATAGGATGAGAATGAAGAGTTTGGATCAGCAAATCTAAGTCACGGGCACGAGCATTTTGAGCATAGGTCATGTCTTCAAGCATCTTTTCAAAATTGATGACTTCATTATTTGGATGAAAAGATGAAGTGTTGTCTTGGAAGTGATGGTGAAATTGTGAGTCAAAAGTGTGTGATGATGGAAAAGTGGACTCACACAAGAAATCATTACTCGGTTCCATGACAAATGGTTGTTCACACTGAGAAGGTGGAACTGAGTAAGATTCTTGAAAATACTGTGGAATTGGAGAGGGAAATAATTCAGGAAGTGTTTGCTCAGCTCTCTGTAAGTTAGCTTCTAAACTCCTTAGTAAATCAGATTTTTCTTCAACTGGTTCAGAAAAAGGAGTATATGAAGCGGAATCGGGAAATGAATCTTGTGAATATTGTGGACTTGGTGGAAATGGTGGACAAGGAGGTTGATAATTAAACTCGGGGGACTGGAATCCCAATGACTCGATGAAGAGTTGAAATTATTTTGGACATTATAATTATTAGATGGGGGGTATGGGTCATATTGATTCGGATAAGGCCAACCCGGTGTATTTGGTTGGTGCATATTGTAAAACACCGGGTTGGAATTATCCGAATAAGGAGATGGTGTGAAATATGGATTATTATTGAAAGAATTTTTGAAGGCCATATCACACAATCACAAACAAAAACAAACAAACAAACAAACAAACAAACAAAAGAAAAAATTTCTAACCTAAGTTAGGGTAGACTTAGACCTAGACGACTCCTAACAAATAGACTGTCCACGGGAGGTTTAGTGTAGACTCTAACCACAAGCTAATCAGCCAGGGAAGGGTAAGGTTGGTGGGAGGTTTTTCCGTCCGGAGACGTTCCTTAATTAAGTAACCAGCAACCTTCGGGCTTTCGGCCCTCAACCCCTTTCCTAGACACTGATTTTGCAAGAGTTAAATTCCAACACTTTTCCCCCTTAGGATAATCTCCTAAGTGAGTCCGAGATGTCCCTAGGGCCAACATCTACTTTTTTATTAAATTAGGCTTGGGTTAGTGAGTGCTTGGGTTGTGGTTTTCGGGCTAAGGAAAGGGTAATGACCTCCCCCACCTTATCTTATTTACGGGTATGCCCTTAGAATTGAATTGTGCAAGTGTACAAGAAATATAACAAGGATTCACTCAAAGCAAGAAAATCAAGCAAGGAGTTTGTCCTAGTCTAAATGCAATGCAAACACGTACCTTGCCTCCAGCACTCTTCAACAGTAAAAGTAAAGAATTGAAAAGACACGTGCCTAAAATGCAAGTGTCTAAACAATTTTTAGCAATTTCAATCAACTTTTTACTGTTTTTTAATTAAGCAGGAGTAGGATGCAGAATACAGAAAATCAAGTATAGCAGCAGATGTATTTTACAGAACCAGAGGCCCTGCAGAAAATTGGTGAGAAGTGAACTCCTTATTGCCGCGTTTCCACGGCAAATTCTGTGGATCCGCGGCATTTGGAGGGATCCTGGGCTCTGCTTTCTTGAGCAGAGGCCCAGGTCCACTTATATGTTACTGCAATGAATATTTTCCTGTTTTCTTCTCCTGTAACCTGCAACAGAGAGAAGAATCGTTTAGTACTTCACTTTAAACCAAAAATAACGTCGCTCTCCCCGGCAACGGCGCCATTTTGGTTAGACTGAGGAAGGTGTACTTATTATGTGTTATAAAGATGTATTTGATGTACCCTTTCTTGTCTCCGCTATAGCATAGGGCTATACCGAGTCGATTCTCAGGGAGAGCTCGCGATGGAAGCTTTACGTGTGGTAGTGAAGTGAACAAACGAGTATTCTTCTCTTGCTTATAAACTTAGTGAATCAAATGCAAAAGAAACTAAAAGAAAAGATGGCTATGTTCATGGTGGAAATCGTTGGAAAAGAAATCAAGAAGTGGATGTGGTATTCACAAGAAAAGAAATGAAACTTAAAGAAGAATCAATCCATGACTAGCTTACCTTGCTAGCTTGCCAAGACTTACTAGACTCATTGATAGCGAATGCGTGCCTAATGTTGTCACTCCATCGGCTTAGGATTCGTCTCGCGTGTTGACCTAATTACTTTCTCACTTGCAAGATGGTGGTTTAACCATCGGAGAAGAGAAGATCATACAACTTGCAAGATTAACAAAGGCAATCACCCATGAGTTAGTGAAGTAAGCTAAGCTAGTGGTAAACTAGTACATGGATAAGAATTTAGCTACAACAAGCCATAAGAAAGCATGAAGTAAATTGCAAGAAGTAAACAAAGCAATAAAGAAAGCAATTAAAGAATGCAAGAAAACTAGAACCAAGCTTCAAGTAGAGGAAGGAGGATGGATCAATCCTTGTTGCTTCAAGTGTCACCCTTGATTACACAAGCTCTCTCCCTCACAATCACTCTCTTTTACATTGAATTCTAGGGAAGAGAAGATCATAGAGAGCTACAAACCCTAAACAAAAACTAACAAAATTACAAGTTTTACACTAATCTCTCTCTCTTCTCTGATCAGTTTTTGTACGCAGGTCCAAGTGAGGTATTTATAGGCCCAAGAGAGAATCTTCGAGATCAAGTTTGTTGCCACAAAATCTGGGATCTCAACGGCCTAGATCTGCCGCGGATTGCCGCGGGATCGCCGCGAGATCTGGGCCGTTGAGCCCAGATTTTCTGGTGAGATCTTCTTGTTGGGTTGTTAGCCACGTGGACTACTTGGATTCTCCAATTGGCGCGCGGATCTCTCTAGATCTGGATTTGAATTTGGCTTTATCTTTAATCATGGATTAATCACTTAATTAGTGTTAATTAAGTGATTATTTAGATATCTCTCCATTAAGTGTGTACCTGCAAATATGTAGAGAAGAGGAGTAAAAATCACATATTTATTTGTAATATGCATGGGAGTTATGATGTAAAATATGCAATATTGGATACCAATCAACATCCAGGGTCCTTATATTTCACTGGAATGCTATTCTGGATTATTCCACTGATATTTGCTGCTAGAAAGACCTTCTTCGGCGTTTGATGTGCTTTCTTCTTAATGCACAAGTCCTTCAAAAATTTAGCATAGGATGGGACTTGTTCAATAGCGTCAAGAAGAGGAACATTCACTTTCACTTGCTTGAAGATTTCTAGAATCTTCTCCATCTGCGCCGTGTGTTTCTTTGGTTTTAATCGGTTAGGAAATGGAGCTGGTGGCTCATACGGAGGCTCAGTGATTTGCTCAGTTTCTTTATCTTCAGACCGATCTGAGCCAGAAGATGATGGATTAGCCATGGGGGAGAGGAATTGGTTTGGTCAGGCATCACTACCTGATTGTCAACTTTCTTTCCAGATCGCAAAGTATGAATTGCATTGATTTGAGCATGACTGGACGAATTTGCTCTGGTATCTCTGGGATTAATCTCAGGTTGGCTGGGAAAGGTCCCTCTTTCCCTTTCACTCATTTGAGACGACATTTTACTCATTTGCAGCGTGAGCTGTTGTATGGCTTGTTGATTAGACTGCAACATCTGATTTGTCAATTGCATATATGAGTTGAAGTTCTTCTCCATGGTGTTTAACTTTTGATCACTCCCAAATCCTGGTGGTGGCATTGATGGATTTGCAAATGTTGGAGTGGATTGCGGTGCCACAAAGGCCGGTTGTTGTTGATACTGGAATGTGTTTGGCCTCGTGTACTGTGAACCGCTTGGTTGAGAGGTGCTTGTTGCCCCTCCTTGATATCCTCCTCCTTGATTCCATGAAAGGTTAGGGTGATTCTTCCACCCTGGATTGTATGTTGGTGCAAATGGATCATTCCTTTGTCGCTGATAAGTGGCGTTTAACTGTTGTCCCTGACTATTCATTAGTGGGTTTGGAAGGAATGGGCAATCTTCCATGACATGAGTTGGAGATTGACAGTTAAAGCAACTTGATACAGAGGTCAGATTCACTTGATCGAACTGCTGAGGAGGAGTCCCCTTGCCTTCCAACACTTCAATCCTTCTCATCAGTGTGGCCATCTTTGCTTCAGCTGCAATGGAATTTTCGATCGAATGTATGCCACTTCTCGATGTGATGGTTGAGTTTGTAGTTGGTGGCTTCTCATTAAACCCTTCCCACTGCATTGTTTTCTCTGCCATCTCTTCGAGGAATATCCATGCATCATCATCTGTCATCCTCATGAAGTCACCGTGGCTCATGGATTCAAGAAGAGTTTTCGAGTTGTAATCAACACCCTCGTAGATAATTTGACAGAGACGCCACTTTTCTATGGCATGATGGGGACATTGAGCTAGAAGGTCCTTAAACCTTTCTAAATATCTCCAAAATGGTTCTTTGTCCCGTTGTCTGAATTGATTGATCTCAGATCGAATCCGTGCAGTCTTGTGCATTGGGAAGAATTTTTTCAGAAAAACTGCAACAAACTCCGCCCATGTAGTAATTGAGTTTGTTGTGAGGCTGTAAAGCCACTTTTTTGCATTGTCCCTGAGTGAGAAAGGGATGAACCTTAGTTTGACTCCATCGTCACTCAGCTGCCTAATTCTCATCATTGCGCACACCTCCTCAAACTCATTGATAAACATATATGCATCTTCAGATTTCAGTCCGGAGAATTTGGGGAGCATAGTGATATATTGTGGCTTCAACTCGTAATTGTTCTCAGTGGCTTCGGGCAATCTGATACATGACGGGTGTGATGATCGAGGAGGGTAACATCGGTCCATAAGGACCATTGGTGGAACAGGGTCAGTCATCTTGATCTCGTTCGTATCTATGCTGACAAGACGTCCTTTTGAGTCGCGTTCCAAAGCTGACATATATCAGCGTAGGAATTGAGTTGGAATATCTGATGCTTGGGTAGCACTGAAATTTTTTATTATTATTATTAATTTTTTTTTATTTTTAATTAAAAAAATTTTAATTTTTTTCCGTAGACGTGCTAAGACTAAAGAGGACACCGGTCCCCGGCAACGGCGCCAAAAACTTGATGGGGAGATTCTGTCTCCTCGTTTTAATTAACCGCAAGCGCACGGTCGTTCGATTGTAGCACTTGAGGGTCGGTCCACAGGGACAGGTGATTCTTTTGGTTATGACACTTCTACACGAATGGATCAAAGATTTAGGGATTTTGTGAGCTATGTGAACTAATTATAGTAAAAGAAAGATCAAGCACTTAGAATCGAATTCCCTAAACTAGCATCAAGTGGTCAGTCTTAGTCTCCATACCAGTTTGTAATACACACCAAATCCCTATGTCTAAGAGGCATATTAATTTTGAACACTAGATTTAAGCACAAGCTATTATCCAGTTACATAGTCCATCAAAGATAAATTAACTAAATTAAACAAATAACATGACGGCAATAAAGCTCTAAGCATGAACCATTAACCCCCGATACATAGCCTGTCAAAGATCCAGTTATTCTATAAATTAATTCCTAAAAGTCATAGATCAATTGGTGTGTGTACAGTCATAAATAGGAGAATAACTCGGTCCACAAGAATTAAGTTTAGGTTCATCTCCCCTAAGCGCTTGCAGGGAATTTAGCTATGCATGATAAAACTAGCCATAACTAAACTAATTAAACCAGTTTAAAATTATCTAAATTTAATTAAACAATTTCTAATTAATTAAACTAATGCAAATAATTAAAACAAAAAAAAAATTAAACTTTACCTGCAGAGAGATGCCGCCCTTGCAGCCGGCCAAGACCCCTGCCAAAATCCTGCGCCTTCAAAGTGCTGGCGCCTCTTCAACAGGGACGCGGCCGGGCTCTTTCTCTTCAAACAGAGGGCGCGGGGCCCGGGCTTCTTCAACAGGGGCCCGGGCTTTTCAAAAAGGGAGGCGGCAATAGGTGTGTGGGGGAGCGGCTGTTAGCAGAGAGAGCTTTGCCTCTCTCTGTTGTTTTCCTTTCTAACACAGGCGCAGGCGCCTGTGTTCTTTTCTCTTTTTTTTCTTTTCTTTTGATGAAGAAAGTCGGCTGTGATGCAGAGGAAAAGAAGAAAGGATTTGATGAATCAAACAAAACAGGAACAAGAATAAAAATAATAACGGGGAGAGAATTCTATGCAGAGAGAAGAAGAAGAGAAAGCCTCAAAATTTTAGATCTGAAAATATACGTACAAGTGAGGAAAAAAACTCCCCCCCTCAAAACCCTAGCCTTCTCTATTTATAGGCTTATGGTTTTGATTATTTTACATAGAAGTCCAAAACATTTATTTAATTATACAGAAGAGCCATCAATGTCAATTTGCACTAAAGCCCCTGAACTTTACAAAATTGCGTTTTTATTCCAAGTGACTTCCAGCTTCTCCGAATTGACTGTAGATTATCTGGTGTTTGTTTCGAGCATGGTAGAGCAGCATTAGTGTCAAGCATCCCATCTCGCATTTAATCTTTTGTTGCACATCTTACAGTCTCTAAAGCACGCGTTTGTGGTCCAGTTTCCTTTTAATAGCTCACTCTGCAAAACACCACTAAAAATACCCGAGCAGCATTATTTATATACAAATGATAGATAAATATGGGCATGCAAATGTGACAAAATCGTGCTGATCATGAGCTTATTCTTGCGGTATATTCTCTTTACATTTCTTACAAAGAGAGATAGCTCTTCATCATCTTCTTCATCTTCTTCATCATCGTAGTTGGAAGAGGAAGACTTGAAAGCTATTGACTTTTTCTTTTGAGGTACCGCATCTTCTCTAGCCTTCTTCTCCATCTCATGAGTCTTAAGGTTTCCAATAAGACTTATGAGCTCCATCTCGTCCTTTTCATTCAACTCCTTCAAGGTGGTAGCTTTGATTTCCCATGACGAAGGAAGAGCACGAATCACCTTGCGCACCTTTTGGTCGTTGCTTATTTCATCACCTAGAGAAGAAAGAGCATTAGTAATCTTAGTAAACTTGGTAATCATATTATCAATAGATTCATCTTCTAGCATTTTAAAACTTTCATATTGGGAACGCAAGAGATCTATTTTAGCTCTCTTGACTTGTGATGTTCCCTCATGAGTGACCAATAAGTGTGGCCAAATCTCAAAGGCGGATTTGCAATGGATAACCCGTGTTAGATCATCCTAATTCTAAGCTAAAAGTAGGGCATTTTGAGCCTTTGAATTAGCTTCATATTCCTTGAAGGTAAGTTCGGATCAAGTGTCCTCCTCACTTTCGGGTCTACTATAAGGCTTGGTTAAGGACTTAGCAACTAAACTACCTAGAGATTGTAGAAAAATAGTCATCCTAACTTTTCATATGGAAAGTTGAGTCCATCAAATTTGGGAGGGGTCTTAATGTTGTAGGCCATCTTTACTAGTAAATGAATGAAGATATGAAAATTGTGATTAGCAAATTTTAGGATCTCTCTAAGGATGTGAAGTCAAAAACTAGAGTCCTAGCTCTGATACCAATTGAATTCACCTAGAGGGGGGTGAATAGGTGATAATGCTAATCAATGCACAATTAAAAATGTTATGATGCAACAATCACCCGAACAAGACTAGAAGCCGAATATCCGTGAAGGGCTCTGAACTCCTTCCTCGTGATTCCTCTAGATAAGATTTTGAGGTGTGTAATGCAATCTTGTTGTATGAGTATTGATCGACAATATAGCAATGAATATAAAGTAAGTAAATAAAGCAAATAAACCAATCGCAAACACTGAGATCTGTTTCGAGGTTCGAGCACCCAGCTCTACGTCCCCGCCTTCACCTAGAAGGATTTAAACCACTATAACTTTCACAAAGAATTACAACCACAAGGGAGTACCCAACTCCTCAATCACACTCCTCTAGTCCAGAGGTAGTGGAGCCACAAATACAAGAATATCTTGGTGATCAAAAGACCACAAACCCTCTTTTGAAAAACTTTTTCTCTTACAAAAGCCCTAGAGAATAATGTGTAGGATTGAAGCTCAAGGTTTGTAAGTGAAAAAGAAAATGAAATTGAAGAGAGTTTTGAACCAAAAAGTTCAGTAAAAAGAGAGAATTTTGAGCACAAAACCTGAGAGCAAAAACTTCTTTTGAAAGCCTTTAAACTTGAATTCTTTTGCAAATGATTGTTGTAATCACCTCAACCCTAATCATCCCTATTTATAGGATAAAGCTAGGGATTAAAGAGTAAACTGATATAATGAATAATTTGGAAATATTTGACCCAAAACCAGCCCTCAAATTCGTTTAGAGAAGAAAATCACGTTCTAAAATGTGTTTAATCAACTAGCCGTTAGGGCGAAATCAAGCTCACGGTCGACCGACCGGTCGACCGGGTTTTCAAAAATTTTAGTCGTTGCCAGCCCCCGGTCGACCGCCCAGTCGACCGTAACAAACAGAAACATGGGTGCTTTAAGTCGGCCGAAGGTCGGTCGACCGACATGGGGTCCGGTCGACCGCCCGGTCGACCGGGAGACGTGCACACATGCACGCACCCAAACAGTCAGAATCCGGTCGACCGCCCGGTCGACTGTCTTGACCTGAAACAAGGCCGGTCGACCGTCCGGTCCACCGCAAAAGGCCAAAAACAATCTTTTTGATAATAGTTTTGAAGATCTTGAAATTTTTCAAATTAGTTTTGATCAAGACTTGGTATACTATATAAAATGGGGTTGTAAGTATTAAAATATGTTTAAAAATATTTTGTATATAGGAGAAATATCTTTTAGAGAAATCATGTGCAAAAACTTGTGTGTGGGGAATATTGAGCTTCAACACTTTACACTATTCTTTAACACACTAAAAAATGTAAAACTGAGAAATGAAGTCTCTGAGTTGCGTAACACCAAGCTAGAGCCTTCTCTTCTATGAAAGCATCCTCTTACGCCATTTGCCTTTTAGCATCATAATTTCTTGCAATAGCTTTGAAAAGCCATCATGAATAGTACTAACCTGAAACTCATTCTAAACAACTTATTAGTACCATATAGCTTCTATGTGTTTTGTTATGATCAAAACTTAAACATATAGAGAGTGTAACCTTTTGGGCCAACAATGTAATGGTCCCAGATACTAATAACCTCAATTAATTTAAACATCTTTATTAATCAAAAGACTATCATACATCTATAATTTTCTAAAAATTTCGACAACATCTCTTTTGTATTCAGTCACTTGCCTTAAATATAGAATATATCCATATCAACCTACACGGCTTATCTCAATCCAAATATATAAATCAAACTCAATAGTCAACCATGCAGTCATAATAATATTTCAGCTTGACATGGCCTACTTATCAATTTCATAAAGCAAATAAGTCTTGCTACCAATATTCACATTAAATATGTGCTCGAGATTACCCCTCTAAGCATCCACAAGATAAGTAGAATTACTATAACCCAACTAATCATAGTCATTACAAACTACCTCATCTTTACATCAATATATTTAATAAAAATAGTACATGCTATAAGTACATATCGACTAAGGCTATGAGCATGTACAATAATAATTTTCTAAACAATAACATATAAACTACATCTGTAATACATTTACTTATAATGAAACTTCTCCACAAATTGCCCAAAGTCTAAGCTGAGCCTCCATCTTGCTGCAACCTGAAAACATAAACTGGGAGGGAGTGAGCTCGATAGCTCATTGAGGAGAGTCAAAAGAATATTAAGAGATGATAAATTAATCCATATGAAGTATGATAATCCCAGTAATAAGGCAAGTCTAGAAGAATGAGAGAGACAAGAAGTCGATGATATTTCATATTGTAATTATCAAGATAATTGTCTCTATAATCCTCAAGAACAGTTTGACTCTGTTATTCGTAAATTTTCTTTGGCCTTTCTCTTTTGTTCCATTCTACATATACATAGGGTTTATGAATTCAATAAAGTCTTTTCTCAGTAAACTATAGATTAGCATTGAGTTTATCTTATGTAATCGCTATCATGCACATATCTCGTAAATCATGCACGGAGTGCACCAACCATGATCTTACCTAATAAATGCAGTTTATCTTTTCATATAATACAATTATCATAAACATACTTGTGTGTCACATAATCATATTACATATTATAGGCTATCAAAAATTTACTAAGGACAAAGTCTCAGACGCGGACCTCGCAAATGCAAAGGTCGCATTTCAACCTCAGACGTGAACCTCGCGTCCTCTGTCAGGCGCGGAGGTCGCATTCCAGTCGCAAACGCGGAGATCACGTTCTAACCTCAGAAGCGGACCTCGCATCCTGTGTCAGACGCAGAGGTCGCATACCAATCACAGACATAGAGGTCGCCAAACACGGACCTCGCGTCCTTTATCCAACACGGAGGTCGCATTCCAATTTCAGCCGCGGAGATTGCCAGATGCGGACCTCGCGTCCTTTGTCAGATGCGGAGGTCGCTAGACGCGGACCTCGCGTTTTTTCAGACGTGGTGGTCGTCAGACGTAGACCTCGCGTTTCAACTCAAACGCGAGCCTGAGCAGCTCCGCTTTCCAACACAGACGCGAGCATGTGAGCTGCGCGTCTTAACATCAGAGTAAGGTCCACGTCCAGCGCGAGACCCACATTTCTGCTGTAACTGACAGCCACAAATTTGGACAGTTACACCCCCATTTTCTCTCCACATAATGGGGAATAACTTCCCATTATGAAGAGATTTAAGGAGTTGGTTACACCCTTCCCATTATGGAGAGATTTAAGGGATTGGTTACACCCTAATTCTTCTATAAGTAGTTATGAATAGTTAGAGAAAAGGGGGCTCTGGAGGAAAAAAAAGAGGAGACCTCTCTAAGGGGACCTCTAAAGAGAGGACCTGGGGGGAACTCGGAGTAAAATGGGAGGAGCTCTGAGGAGAAAAGGAGGAGAATCCCCTAAAAGGCACACTTGATGCTTGAGGCTTGAAGCTGGATAAATACAGAAGGCTGAAAGCTAAGCACAAAGCTGCTGAACACATATTGTTTAGGAGGAGAAAACTCTATAAACTTACTGAGTTCAAGTGGAGTTTCTAATCTCTTTAAGATTTTAGCCACTGATTAAGGTTTCATACCTGACCAGTGGGCTTCCAATGAGAGAAAGAAGATCCGAAAATCAAGCTTCAGGTTTGGTTCATCAACAGAGAACAAGAATCACTCTTCATCGCTACACAAAGAACCCAGCATTAAACAAAGGGAGATTCAACAATTCTTCCCTCTTTTGTAATCGGATTATTGATCCGTTGTAATTTTCTTTACAATCAAATAAAGAATTTGTGCGGTTTTAATTTTTTCTGACGCGTACAAAAGATGGCGACTCCGCTGGGGACACTGTTTTCTCTACCAATGAGAAGACAGTAGCGCAAGCCGACCTCAAGCTTCTCGGATAAACCGTCGAATCGCTCGTCGTCGAATTCGACCAAGAGAAGTTCGAATAACTTCTCTCATCGGGCTGTTGGCCCGGAGGCCTTCCTCTCTAGTTTTGATGATGATTAACTCATGTAGTTATGTTTACTAATAATCTTCTAATTTTAGTTTCAGATCATTAATCAAGATATTAGTTGGTGATTGCTTCAAAAAGAGGAGTTTGGAAGCCTTCACTTGGTGATTCCCGAGCCCGAGCGTCAAGATGATACATAGCCATGCTCGTTGGATCACGGAGTTTGGACCGAGTCGACTTGAAGATGAAGATCGTCAAGAAGACTTAGGTATCCTAGAGTTTAGTGTGTTTTAGATCCAGTTGTAAAGCTTAGTATAGTTGATATGCTCAAGTGCACAACACACACAAGTTTTATGTTTTGGATTTGGTTTTCATGAATAGATTGATCAAAACAAGTTTAAATGGTTTTTATATATATTAGATGTGTTCAATATACATACATGTTTCATATCTTAAACAAACTTATTTTGATATGCCTATTCATGAGTTTTAGGAAAAATCAGATTTCCTAGTGAAAAATCCAAGTTTGATAAAATACAAGTTTTGATTTTTGGTAAAAATGTTTAAACACAAAAATAGTTTCATATGCTTGATATTTGAGCTAAACTTTTTATCACATGTTTATATATCAATGCAAAATGTTAAAACTATTTTTGGGGATTTTTAGAAGTTTTTAAAGAATTTTTAGAAATATTTAACATGTTTTTCTGACCCAGTTTCTGACCCAGAACTGTGCTGACAGGCCAGGCCGGTCGACCGGGCGGTCGACCGACGTGCACAGACCTGTGCACGTCTGCTGGCACAGTAGGCCGGTCGGCCGGTCGGCCAACCGGATCAGAGAGCCTTGCTCTCTGTATCTGGGCGGTCGACCGAGCGGTTGACCGGAGCAGAGAAGTCTGCTCTCTGTATCTGGGCGGTCGGCCGTGCGATCGACCGGATGCCCCAACGGTCACATTTATGACCGTTGGCGGTCGACCGGGCCGGTCGACCGCAGGCCTGTCAGGCTGCCAGATCAACCTAACGGCTAGTTTTCTGTTTGGCCTATAAATACCCCATCTCTTTAGGGTTTTAGATAAGAATTTTAAGAGCAAAAATTCCTACTTTTCTGAAGTGTTTTTACAAGTTTAAAAAGAGTTTTAAGTGCCAAAAAGATTCATCATATTCGTTTTAAAGTGTTTTGTTTATTTCAAAGAAATTAGGTTTTTGGGAATTTGTCTTGAACTAAAATTCTATATTCATTTGGTATTTTCCCAAGAGTTTTTCTTTGATCAAAACACTTTATTTTTCACACTTGAGCTATATCATCTATCCTATTCTATAGGATCTTTTATTGGTGGGAAAAGAGAAGTGTTTGAGGTTGATTAAGCCTCTAAGTTGTAAACACCCTTACTTTTGTTGTATCCCTCTTTGGTAGAGGTTGATCGGGTGATTGGTTTGCTCCCTCTTTGGTAGAGGTTGAGGCTTGTGGTTTGCTCCCTCTAGTGAGAGGTGGAGTTTAGTTTGTAACCCTCTTCGGTAGAGGTGTTTGTGGTTGTTTGGTTACGGGCCTACCCCTCGGTTGTGAGGCGGTGTTTGAGAGAGGAGTTCGGTACTCCCTTGTTGTAAAAATCCTTCTCGGTGAAGGTTCCCTCAGTGGGAGTCCTCTGTGGACAAGATAGTGGATTAGAAATCCTTCTCGGTGAAGGCGGGGACGTAGAGCTAGGGGCTCGAACCTCAGAACATATCTTTGTGTTTGCGTTTGATCCATTGTCTCCCTAACTCTCTCTATTTGTGTTGTGCATAGCATTATTCATATTGCCATATCATTCATACTTACTTACATTTGTGCCTTGTATTATTTCATATTGCTTATCATCCTTATATGCTTAGCTTGCTTGTGTGTGTGCCTCACTTGTACTTAACCACAAGAGCTTCATATAGCACCTCAACCCTTATCTAGGGGAATCAAGAGGAGTTAGTCCAGAGCCCTTCACGGGGAATTCGGCTACACTTGTTGGTTGTATTAAGTGTATTGCAAAATTTGTTTTAAGCTTCCGCATTTAGCGCATTTAGTTTCTAGATTAGCATTATCACCTATTCACCCCCCTCTAGGTGATTTACAATTGGTATCAGAGTCTACGCTCTTGATACTTAGGCTTAACATCCTAGGAGTGAGATCCTTTGTTTGCTAATCTACATTTGCATTTGCTTGTTTGCACACATATAGTTTGCCCTCATGGATAGCCCTCCTATGTTTGATATTTCTAGACTTGAGATTTGGAAGGTTATGATGAGTTGTTATTTGAAGACCCTTGGTTTGCATGTCTTTCTTGCCGCTACCAAGAAATGCTATCTTGGTAACCGCAATCATATAGGGGCCAATGCACAAGCCCTTGAGGCTATTAGAAGCACACTTCCTAAAGATTATCTTATGCGTGTTTCTAACATTGATTCTGCCTTTGCAGCATGGAACATTTTGACAACAACCACAACCACCTCCAAGCTTCAAGTGCCAATCCAACCGGAGGACGAATCTAGTGGAGATGAATCCGAGCCACAACAATGCTATATGATCCAAGGGAATGACTCCCTTGAGGTACATTCGGATACTCAACTAGATAGTGCTAGCTCTTCATTTGATGATCATGATGACATGGATGCCAATGCTGTGAATGAAGAGTTATCTATTGTTTGTGAAAAATTGTTTGAAAAATATAAGATTTTGAAAAAGAAAAGTCTAGGCTTTAAAAATGATAATAAAAATTTGATTTCTAGACTTAACAATGTTTTGCAAGAGAAAGAGGAGATTTCTAATGAGAGGGATTCATTGAAATCTCAACTTAATCTTGTTTTAAAAGAAAATGAGTGTTTGAAAAATAGAAATGATTGTAATGATATTTTGAAGAAAAATAAAGCTATATCTTCAAAACTTGATTTTGTTGTAAAAGAAAATGAATCTTTAAAAACAAAAATTATTTCTATTTCAAAAGATTTAGATATGTGTTTAAAGAAAAATGAGTTTTTGAAAATAAGATTGATGCACATGTTTGCCATGCTAGGGTAGTATCTCACACTTCACCTATTGCATGTCACACTTCTTCTTTAATTGAAAATATATATTCATGCTTAAGAAGAGTGTAGATTGTTTGGGCTCCAATTTGAGCCAATGTGTAGTGGGCCATACACGTTTGGAAACTTTGTTTCGAAAGAAACTAGTTCCATCTTTTCATGCACACCCCCCACGGCATACACATGCTCCTCACGGACACCATCACACTATGTATGCTCATGTGTACACTTGTACACATTGTGGACGTAAGGGCCACCTTACTAAATTTTGCTTTGATAGATTACATGATGTAAATTTAGTAAAGAATTTTGTTTGGGTTAGAAAAGGAACTAACCCCCATGGACCCAATAAGATATGGGTACCAAAGACCATCCCTATTGCTTATGATGTAGGTGTGGGCTCTCGCATGACGTGAGAGTAGCGGTACCTTGGAGTGGATGCGTTCCGAGCTTCATGAGGACTATTTGGATGCATCACTTTCAAGGGAAGGTTTGGTGGGAAGACCACCATGTTTTGGAGACAAGGAGAGTTGCTTTTTCGGTTTTGGTGACAATCCTTTACTCCCGTTTCATTTACATGCTTTTCATGTTCATTATTTATAGCATGTTTTGTTGTTTATATGATCATTATGAAAATGCCATGATTATTAGACTTTTGACATGCATGTATAGCACTTTTGAGACACCCATGTTTAATATGGATCATTATTTTGTGTTCTCACCGTTTGTTTAGCTATCATGTTTATCATAGGTTTAATAACATGTGGATTTACATAATAATCATGTTTAGTTTTTGTTTATCATGATGATTTATATCTTGTTTTGATGCTTCATGTTTTGAATATATGTTTAAATGTTAGTTTTCATTAAGACTAGGTATATACTTGTACATATAGTGGGCCACAAATAAATCTATATATGTTTGAGCTTGAATGCTTATTTGAACCCATTAGATGTGCTAGTATAGTCTAGTTTTGATGATCCATGCATTTTAAACTTGTATTCCCATTTTGGTTTTGTTTTATGATCATGTGTTTTCATTTCATGTATATGTCTATTTTGCCAAACTTTAAGATATACATGAATACCCCTTGAGTCATTTGCTTTTCATACAAATCTATATATATGGACCCAATTGTGTTTAGGGATATGTATGTATACTTTTTGTGTTGACAAATCATACATATACCTTGAAATGAAATTTGTTTTAATGGAAATTTAGTTGTTTTTCATATTTTCATGTTTCCATGTGTTTATGTTTAACTTCATGTATATGTCCATTTTATCCAAATGATTGTTTATACATCTACATCCTTTTGAGTCACGTGCCTTCATGCATATATCTTTGTGGACTCGTTGTGTTTGGATATGTATGTATACTTTAGTTTGTATAGGACATACATATACCTTGAAGATTAAATAATTTTGATGATTTTCATGTTTTCATGTTTCAAGGAATTAATTGAGCTTAATTGAACATCTTTCATGATTATGATCTTCACATTGTATTTGTACACTCACATTTATTATTTACTCATGTTTTGTTTTCATGAGTCATATTTATGCTTAATTGATTATGAGTGTTGACTATTTTGTGAATTTCATGTTTTCATGAAAAATATTGTTGTTTTATTCCTTACTTGAAGGATTTCGTACTAGTTTTCATATAACTAGTTGCGATATTCTTTATTTTGGTAGAGTTTTCAAACACACTTTATTTTTTCAAATCTATTTTTTTGAAAACCCCTACCATCCAAGGGCGGTTGGATGGGAGATCATGCTCATGTATGCTTTACATTGAAAATCATTTTAAACTTGAACATGGTTGGGTGGTAGTTATATGATGTATACACTTGATCATTATTGTTGTTTCAATTGGTATCATTGAAATTCTTTCAATTGGTATCAATTTTTGACCTTTCTTGTATACTCATATATGTTTGTATGTATGTATGTTTTTCATTTCCAATAGTATCAATTTCGATTGGTATTAACTTTTCATACATATATATGTGTTTTGTTTATGCTAAGCTTGAGTTTCAATTTTTCAATTGATTAGTTTTCAATTGCTTTTCAATTGGAATTTCATTTCAAGCCTACGCATTGTTTTTGTTGGTATTTCATAAAGGGGGAGAAAATTCGATTTTCATATTTCAATTGGTATTTGTATCTCCACTCCCTTACTTTATGATAGAAAATAAAATTTTAAATTGATTCATATACTTAAAAAGAAAAATACTCTTTTGATATCAAGATGTTTATTTGAATGTTTTAAAATTGGTATCTCAAAATTTGTTTAATAAAAAATTAAAAATACAAAAGTTTTGATTTATATTGCCTATATGCAAGGAGACTTTAACATCTCTTCTACATATAGATTCATGATGAGTGTATCTTGTATTGAAGAGCTTGACAATCTCTTCTTTATGTGGTACACGTGTGTAGGGGAGCTTCACATCTCCTCTTATGCATTGTATAGTGTATGTTATATGAATTAGGGCTTGTCATCCCTCCTTCATGTAATGTATCTATGTAGGGAAGCTTCACATCTCCTCTTCATGAATGTATATCGCATATACCATTTATTGATTGATATATGTTTACTTTCAATTGGTATCAAGATGCTACTTTGACATATTTTCAATTGATATCTTAATTGATTGTCACCCCTATTTGGTTTTATTTTTGTTTTAGACAAAAAGGGGGAGAACATTGTCTTTATTTACCCCTTATTGATGATTGTTTCTTTGTATTAAAAAGGGGGAGAAGATTTTGTATTGTTTTGATTTTTACCCCTTTATTGATGATTGACAAAAAGGGGGAGAAAGATTTTGAGTTTGATTGAGTTTTATATATGCATGTTTATGTTTTGCATATATTAAGTTTAATTTAGTTTAATTTTAATTGGTATCTAGAGCATGTTTTGTTTTTGAACATTTCATTGGGTATCTAGAACCTTTTATTGTTTATGCATAGATATGCATTCATGTTTAAGAGCCTTCATTGCATATTCATTATGTTTATGCATGAGTTAAGGGGGAGCTTCTTTGAAGCTTAACTTTAATCCATGCATATATAACTCCATGAGTTTTGTCATCATCAAAAAGGGGGAGATTGTTGGCCCGGAGGCCTTCCTCTCTAGTTTTGATGATGATTAACTCATGTAGTTATGTTTACTAATAATCTTGTGATTTTAGTTTCAGATCATTAATCAAGATATTAGTTGGTGATTGCTTCAAAACGAGGAGTTTGGAAGCCTTTACTTGGTGATTCCCGAGCCCGAGCGTCAAGATGATACATAGCCATGCTCGTTGGATCACGGAGTTTGGACCGAGTCGACTTGAAGATGAAGATCGTCAAGAAGACTTAGGTATCCTAGAGTTTAGTGTGTTTTAGATCCAGTTGTAAAGCTTAGTATAGTTGATATGCTCAAGTGCACAACACACACAAGTTTTATGTTTTGGATTTGGTTTTCATGAATAGATTGATCAAAACAAGTTTAAATGGTTTTTATGTATATTAGATGTGTTCAATATACATACATGTTTCATATCTTAAACAAACTTATTTTGATATGCCTATTCATGAGTTTTAGGAAAAATCAGATTTCCTAGTGAAAAATCCAAGTTTGATAAAATACAAGTTTTGGTTTTTGGTAAAAATGTTTAAACACAAAAATAGTTTCATATGCTTGATATTTGAGCTAAACTTTTTATCACATGTTTATATATCAATGCAAAATGTTAAAACTATTTTTGGTGATTTTTAGAAGTTTTTAAAGAATTTTTAGAAATATTTTAACATGTTTTTCTGACCCGGTTTCTGACCCAGAACTGTGCTGACAGGTCAGGCCGGTCGACCGGGCGGTCGACCGACGTGCACAGACCTGTGCACGTCTGCTGGCACAGTAGGCCGGTCGGCCGGTCGGCCGACCGGATCAGAGAGCCTTGCTCTCCGTATCTGGGCGGTCGACCGAGCGGTCAACCGGAGCAGAGAAGTCTGCTCTATGTATCTGGGCGGTCGGCCGTGCGGTCGACCGGATGCCCCAACGGTCACATTTATGACCGTTGGCGGTCGACCGCAGCCCTGTCAGGCTGCCAGATCAGCCTAACGGCTAGTTTTCTGTTTGGCCTATAAATACCCCATCTCTTTAGGGGTTTAGATAAGATTTTCAAGAGCAAAAATTCCTACTTTTCTGAAGTGTTTTTACAAGTTTCAAAAGAGTTTTAAGTGCCAAAAGATTCATCTTATTTGTTTTAAAGTGTTTTGTTTATTTCAAAGAAATTAGGTTTTTGGGAATTTGTCTTGAACTAAAATTCTATATTCATTTGGTATTTTTCCCAAGAGTTTTTCTTTGATCAAAACACTTTGTTTTCCACACTTGAGCTATATCATCTATCCTATTCTATAGGATCTTTTATTGGTGGGAAAAGAGAAGTGTTTGAGGTTGATTAAGCCTCTAAGTTGTAAACACCCTTACTTTTGTTGTATCCCTCTTTGGTAGAGGTTGATCGGGTGATTGGTTTGCTCCCTCTTTGGTAGAGGTTGAGGCTTGTAGTTTGCTCCCTCTAGTGAGAGGTGGAGTTTGGTTTGTAACCCTCTTTGGTAGAGGTGTTTGTAGTTGTTTGGCTACGGGCCTACCCCTCGATTGTGAGGCGGTGTTTGAGAGAGGAGTTCGGTACTCCCTTGTTGTAAAAATCCTTCTCGGTGAAGGTTCCCTCGGTGGGAGTCCTCGGTGGACAAGATAGTGGATTAGAAATCCTTCTCGGTGAAGGCGAGGACGTAGAGCTAGGGGCTCGAACCTCGGAACATATCTTTGTGTTTGCGTTTGATCCATTGTCTCTCTAACTCTCTCTACTTGTGTTGTGTATAGCATTATTCATATTGCCATATCATTCATACTTGCTTGCATTTGTGCCTTGCATTATTTCATATTGCTTATCATCCTTATATGCTTGGCTTGCTTGTGTGTGTGCCTCACTTGTACTTAACCACAAGAGCTTCATATAGCACCTCAACCCTTATCTAGGGGAATCAAGAGGAGTTAGTCCCGAGCCCTTCACGGGAAATTCGGCTACACTTGTTGGTTGTATTAAGTGTATTGCAAAATTTGTTTTAAGCTTCCGCATTTAGCGCATTTAGTTTCTAGATTAGCATTATCACCTATTCACCCCCCTCTAGGTGATTTACACGGGCTCCATTAGCCCCAAAGTCTCAAGCATAGCTCACTCTCAAGGCTCTTCGGAGACTTCTCATAGAGAAGCCTGTACGCTTTTTGACAAAGCAAGTGGCTCAACCTCTCTTGAGGTTCTGACAACCTCCTGTGGAGTCAATATGGTTTGCGACAATGTCTCTCAAGAGACCCGCAAGGTCAGTTGTCTTGGTTCTTGACCAACGCAGTGGTGGAGGCCAATTTCGCTGCAAAACTCCTTCCAAGGCTCAGCAAACTCAATTTGCAGAGGGGTCGCATTAACTCTTGCGAGCCAAATGGATAGCTGATTATCGACAAAGACGTCAAGTTCACCATCAGCAAACAAAGCTCGCTTTCACCTTTGGCGTTTTGGCACCAAATGTGAAGCTCGCTTTCAACCCCGCATTTCTGCAACAAAACGCGATGCTTGCGTTCATGAGCTACGCGTTTTAGCGCCAAAACGTGAAGTTTGCGTCCAGCCTCAAGCTATGCCAAAACGCGAGATCTGCGTCTCACTTCAAGAACGCGAGACCCACGTTCAGCCTAAGGTCACGCCAGAACATGGCCTTAGCGTTTCAATTTTAAAATGCGAGAGTTACTGACAGTGTTAAAAGATGACCTTCGCGTTTCTATTCAAAAGCGCAAGACACGTGTTCAGCTGGAGGCTGCGCCAGAATGAGATCATCGCGTTTCACTTTAGAAACGCGAGGTTCGCGCTCAGCCCCAAGAGGCCAAGTTCAAATATGAACTGAGAAGCTCTCATCCCATGGGTTCGAGTGCCATTGTGAGCAGTTCATCTCGACGGTACTCTCTGATTGTCACTGCAACTTTCATATGACTGAGCCGTCAGTTTTTAGCATGTAAGGTTTCAAACTCAAACTCCTCCAAGAGACGCAGACCTTGCGTTCTAACGTCAGACACGGAGGTTGTCTGATGCAGACCTCGCGTTCCAATATCAGACGCGGAGGTCACAAGACGCAGACCTCCCGTCCTTTCTCAGTCAGACGCAGACCTCACGTCCTTTCTCAGACGCGGAAACACGAGCCAGAGTGGAAGGTTTGCTAAAATCCTATAGGACTTGGTCTCATCCTCTCCTCCAAAATATCTTACCAATTCTTTTTCATAGAATGGTAGGGCCACAAAAATATCTGTGTTCATCTCTCTAATGAAATGAACTGGGACTTGTCATGTTAACAGTAAACCTCTGACAAGCCGGATTCCCCGATCCCCAGTGGATTTAGTTAAGTTAATTTTAAACCTCTGAGAACAAAACTCATTTAAAATATCATTGTTATGTTAATATTATACCTTTAACGGCGAATCTCCCATTGTCCTTAGAAAATCAATGATTGTCACATTAATATTACTCCTCTGACAATTCATTTTTATTTCCACCAAAATTTCTTACCAATTCTCTTCATAGAGTGGTAGGTCTACGAATACAATATTATTAAGTTTAATATCAAATCTCTGACAATGGAAAGTTTCAATACTCCCCAGCGAATACAAGCTTTACTTGTCGCTCTCTACATGGAGTCACAAATCAACCAAATTGTCAAGTTAATACTACACCTCTGACATTCCAAACACCACTTGTCAATTCTCATCAATAGAATGACAAGTCCTCAAAATTGCTCATATTGTAAACCAACTACTGTCATGTTAACATTACACCTCTAACAAACTACTGTTATGTTAATACTACACCTCTAACAGTGATTAAGTTGCTGTCAAGTTCAATATTAAACCTCTGACAGTTACTTTTCCTCAGGCTTCCATATCGAAACTGAGATGAGCGATGCAAAGTTTCACACCATACTTCTAGCATCCAATTCATTATTAAATTCAACAATACACCTATGATAATGACCTTCCCTCGAACTTCCGTATCAGAGTCGAGATGACCAATGCTAAGTTTAATATCACACCTCTAGCATTACCTCCACTGTCAAGTTTAATACCACATATGACTGTGATATCTTTAGTCTCCCCAATGAAACTGAAGTTCTTATGGAGCTAAGTTAACAGTACACCTCTATCTCACATCCTTGTCAAGTTAATATCACACCTCTGACAAGATTCAATCTGATCTGTTAAGTTAATATCACACCTCTGACGGTAAAGAAAATTTACATCCCCGACGGGTCTAGTCTTACTTATCATTCTCTTCAATTGAATGACAGGTCCACTTAAATTGCTTAAATCGCAAAATCCCATTACTGTTATGTTAAACATTACACCTCTAACAGTAAATTTTTATTTTATAGGGAAATCAATATTTGTCATGTTAACAGTTACCTCTGATAACTTATTCCCTAAATTTTCCTCCAAAATCTTTTACCAATTCCACCCACGGAATGGTAGGACCACAAAAAACCTGTGATTATTTTCCAGCAAAATAATTTCAGATCGAACCTGTCATGTTAACATTACACTTCTGACAGTAAGACTTTGATGTTTCCCTGGGGGTAAAATTTCAACTTGTCAATTCTCTTCAATAGAATGACAAGTCCACTCAAAATACTGCTATGTTCATGATCACACTTCTAACAGTAGTCAAATCCCGATCAAGTTAACATCACACCTCTGACCAAACTTGTTCAAATCGCAAGACAAATTGCAGTCAAGTTAACATCACACCTCTGACTAAACTTGCTCAAATCGCAAGACAAATCCCGGTCAAGTTAACATCACACCTCTGACCAAAATTTTAACTTGTCAGTCCTCTTCAATAGAATGACGAGTCCACCAACTAGCACACATCTTTGTCAAGTTAATATCACACCTCTGATAATTCAATTTACTCAAATTGTAAATCTAAACTCGTCACGTTAACATTACACCTCTGACGGTAAAAATCTCTATGGATCTTCAACAAACCCAGTCCCACTTGTCATTCTCTTCAATAAAATGACAGGTCCACTTAAATTGCGTAAATCGCAAAATCAATCGTTGTTGTATTAATATCACACCTCTAACAGCAAACTTTCATTCCCAGCAGAGTCCTAGTCATGTTAACACTAAATCTCTGATGATAGACTCTGGCATAATCCCCAGCGGATCAAACTCCACTTGTTATTCTCATCAATAGAATAGCAAGTCCACAAAACTTATTCAAAACACAAGTCCAGATCTCACTGTCAAGTTAACACCACACCTCTGACAGTAACTTTCTCAAATTCTCCCGGTAGAGTTATTTAATTTGCTAAGTTAATATCACACCTCTGACAATTAAAACCCTTTCAAAGAATCTTTGAGTGTGACCTTCGCGTCTCAAGCACATAGTCGCGTCTCAACGAACTTAAGAGTCGCATCTCAACAAGTAAAGGTTGCGTCTCCACAGCAATTGAGAACCGCATCTCTACAACAATTGAGAACCGCGTCTCAACTTTGGTGAAGTTCGCGTCTCCACTGG
This sequence comes from Agave tequilana, assembly GCA_038442645.1. Lineage (NCBI taxonomy): Eukaryota > Viridiplantae > Streptophyta > Magnoliopsida > Asparagales > Asparagaceae > Agave > Agave tequilana. Next base: position 64,836 of record JAVJIF010011107.1, on the reverse strand, counting down.
ATCAATGTGCCAAAACTGTGTCCTCTTCCTTCAAATACAAGGAGTATATTTTTGCTTCTGCAATCAGTTCAACAGTACACTGGCAAGAGCAATCGACAACTCCACCAGTTTAACAGTACGCCAAGCAAACCAATGCTCATAACAAGTGCTAGACTGAGCTCCTAATACACTTATGATGATCTTTTCTGGAGGCTTCAAGAAGTTCAACAGTACACTCATAAAGTTTACCATCCAGGCGAGATCGAGCTCAGCGCACCCCAGAAGACTACCTCGTAGAAGAATGCCAGTCCGATTACAAGAAGCCTAAATTCAACCAAAGTCTAAAGTATTTCGAAATTCGTCTCAGTCAACCGCGAAGTTTCAAAAACTTTGGAGGGGTTTCTGTAGGCTATCAAAAATTACTAAGGACAAAACCTCAGACGCGGACCTCGTAAACGCGGAGGTCGCATTCCAACCTCAGACGTGGACCTCGCATCCTCTGTCAGATGCGGAGGTCGCATTCCAATTGCAAATGCGGAGATCGCATTCTAACCTCAGAAGCAGACCTCGCGTCCTCTGTCAGACGCGGAGGTCGCATTCCAAACTCAGACATGGAGGTCTCCAGACACGGACCTCGCGTCCTTTATCCAACGCAGAGGTCGCATTCCAATTTCAGCCGCGGAGGTTGCCAGATGCGGACCTCGCGTCCTTTGTCAGACGCGGAGGTCGCTAGACGCGGACCTCGCGTTTTTTCAGACGCAGAGGTCGTCAGACGTGGACCTCGCATTTCAACTCAAACACAAGCCTGAGCAGCTCCGCTTTCCAACACAGACGCGAGCATGTGAGCTGCGTGTCTTAACATCAGAGTAAGGTCCGCGTCCAGCGCGAGACCCGTATTTCTGCTGTAACTGACAGCCACGAATTTGGACAGTTACACCCCCATGTTCTCTCACATAATGGGGAATAACTTCCTATTATGGAGAGATTTAAGGAGTTGGTTACACCCTTCCCATTATGGAGAGATTTAAGGGGTTGGTTACACCCCAATTCCTCTATAAATAGCTATGAATAGCTAGAGAAATGGGGGCTCTGGAGGGGGAAAAAAAGAGGAGACCTCTCTAAGGGGACCTCTGGAGAGAGGACCTGGGAGGACCTGGGAGGAACTCAGAGTAAAACAGGAGGAGCTCTGAGGAGAAAAGGAGGAGAATCCCCTAAAAGGCCCACTTGATGCTTGAGGCTTGAAGCTGGATAAATACAGAAGGCTAAAAGTTAAGCACAAGGCTGCTGAACACATATTATTTTGGAGGAGAAAACTCTATAAACTTACTGAGTTCAAGTGGAGTTCTAATCTCTTCAAGATTTTAGCCACAGATTAAGGTTTCATACCTGACCAGTGGGCTTCCAATGAGGGCAAGAAGATCCGAAAATTAAGCTTCCGGTTTGGTTCGTCAACGGAGAACAAGAATCACTCTCCATCGCTACACGAAGAACCCAGCATTAAACAAACGGAGATTCAACAATTCTTCCTCTTTTGTAATTGGATTATTGATCCGTTGTAATTTTCTTTACAATCAAATAAAGAATTTGTCCGGTTTCAATTTTTTCTGACGCGTACACATATATGTATACTCGAATCTCATATGCTACAAACTGTGGTATACCAACCATACTAAGTAAATCTTATTACATATATACTCGATCACTTGTACTTTATTTTCAGGTTCATCTTGTGTATACACAACACGTGTCACATACGTATGCAAGTTCAATACTATGTAACATTCATGTGCTTGCTGGTATGTCATACACAATCAAGTTCGTACAAATTTCAAGTGTTTACCCATCACGAGGATTAATTTCCTAAGAAGGCACATATTAAGTCACTTGGTTAATAAACATAATTGTCAATATCAGTATCTGATTTTCGATGTAAATTCATAACATTTTCACTTGAATATTATATATTTAGTATGCAATATAAGTTGTATGATCATCATTCGTACTCAACCATCAATACATGGTTCTATAAACAGACAAGATCAATTAATCAACAAAATCAATCACTATAACATAGTCTTATATGCAAACATGAGCACTTCATTTTTAACAACATATATTATTCGGGTACACCCTCTGTCCGTCACGAATGGATGAAAGTATATTATTTGGGCACACCCCCTGTCTGCCATGAATTTTATGTAGTTAATAGTCAACCACATACTCCACCATATACTCCGTCATAACTCTGTCATACCACAACATATCAATAAACCATATAAACATACACTTGTTATCAAATATATCAATCAATAAATAATCATCAACAAGTTACCAATTATCTCTGATTATACGATATATCACAATATATATGTACAAATACCACACACACATCGACATCCATAGTAATCAGGTAATAAATCACATTACTATGTAATAAATCACAATTAGCACATTTTGATTATTACTATTAGTCTATTAATTGTTAATTGTATCTCAGTCCATACTTACTTCTACTCAATATTCACCCTTGGATACCAATCCGCCCGTTGCCCTACAACCATACACGCACATGGTTCAAATTTAAGGGTTTGAAATTGATTTAGTGTAGAATACAAATTATAGTGCATACATCACCCTGGTAATACATTATATAATCATAAGTTAGTCATTATTACTTGATTTCTAGTTTGTTTATAATTTCTCATTCTATACGTATATATTCTTGGCACCTCCTTGTCGAAAAGAGGATTAAAATTAGTGATTCCACATTCATGATTATTAGTCACCGTACACATCATACTTATAGAATTCAGTTATGGGAGAATCAAGTTCCATACCTAACTTAATATAGGATTTTCAATTCAACATCCTTAAAATTGACTGGTCTGTTAAAATAAAATGATAACTTTCTACATAAGGATCCAAAAAAACAGAAGCTAGAACACCCACCATCTATAAAATACATCACTGGGTTCTCTGTTAGTCTGTAAGTTTAGGAAGGAGTAAAATTCTCAAATTTTCTACCATTCTTCTACATACTATAATAGTTATGAATGCTCAATTAGCCATTCAATTTGTATAAAGTTTTCCTTACACAATTATAATTGGTTTGTTGATTTTATGATCATCACCATGGTAATCTTTGATCGCTTTGTATTGGTGAACTTGATTTACCCACAGTCAATTTAGTACACTCGACACATGTAGTCTAAGTTGTGAGTTCGGCTACATAATAATTTGGTAATAATCTTTCACATATAAAATCTTTGTCCATATAATTCAAATTTGCACTATGATCCAAATTAGGTTCATTATGTATATTATCAAATGTGATCGGACTATTTTTCATGTCGATATATTCTCATGTATCATCATTTGACTGGGTTTCCAAGCGGACATCCCCTTTACTAAAGGTCGGGTTTACATTAATCACTTAATTAATCAATTTATCATGAAGTTCTTGGCTCATATGGCATATAGGCTCTTTCTATTATCATTACATGTAAGTTGAATTACATCAATTACCTGAATCGAACTCTTGTAGAATTCTTAACTTGAACACTTAGTAGTATTTTGATGATAACTGATCGGGAAAAAACCTTGCACGAAAAATGTATGTTTTAAAATCAAGATTTAATGTGTGTACGCTTTGGCTTCCTCGATACTTCCGTTATAGCATAGAGGCTAAACGGGTCAAATATATAAGGACGGGAGGCGATAAAAGCTTACACGGTATGTTCACGTGTATGTTAACGGTTCATCAATGTTTTAAAGAATCAAAGGAAAAGAAAACAAAGAATAAAAAGAGAAGTACGGTGAAAACAAAAAGTGAAAAACATAGAAAAGAATGTATTTGTGGTTTTTAGTATATTTCTAAAATAAAGTAAAAAGAAAAGAAAACTTATGGCTACTAACTACTAATGGCTCCACTAACTATGTGAACCTCTTAGTGATAGTTGCCTCACATGTATCATTCGCCATCACTAGTCCTTAGTTCAAGAACGTTTCAAAGCATGACCCATGCGATAACTTTCACATCTAAACTCAACACAACAAGTGCAAGCTACACTTAAACCATCAAAACTAAATAAGAGCAACTATGGAGTAAAGTAATGTTAGTTTGTTAGAGAGTTAGGATGTTAGAGTGCTAGAATCCATCATCATGAGCCATCAATGGCTCTTGCAAGAGCAAGGCTAAGTAGAGGTTATTAAATTCATGTAGATTATCAAGTAAGAAATTATCAAGTTAGTGGTTAGTAGTTAGTTGACATGAGAGAAAATTAGCTAAACATGTAAAAAGAGTTTGAGAGAAGAAAACAAAGAGAGGTAAAGAGAGAACCTTTCATAGCTTGTCACTTTCTATTACAAGCACTCTTACTCTCCAACCATGTACCACTCTCTCTCCTATTACAAGATCTAAAAGAAATAAAAAATACAAAGAGAAAGAAGAAGAAGAATTAAACTAAACTATCATAAACTACAACATGAAAAGAAACTACCCTACTCTCTGGATATCTCCATCTGAAGAATCCTAGGAGGGTATTTATAGGCACCACGGGAAAGGGGCCCAGGGGGACAACCCCTGGCCCAAAGCGTTGGCGCGGCGCGCGCAGCGCCACCTGCTGCGCGCTATCGCGTCGGTCCCCTGTCAGTTGGAAGCCCCAGTTTCTGATTTTGGGCCCCTGATTTTGACGAAACAGCTCTCCAAAGTCAATGGCTATATTTGTAGGCTTTTAATCACTAATTAAATGATAATTTTGGGTCTTCTTTTTTATTTCATGCCATGGATCTAGAAACATACAAGAGAGGTATTATTAGCAGAATTTAATATTAAATAAATGTGAAGATGTGATATGAAATATGCAGTTTTACAGACTAATCACCACCCCACACTTATCTTTTACTCGTCCCGAGTAAAAAAAAACTAAGTAACTTATTACACCAATTTCGCAGGTGACGTGATTGCACTGAGCATGTCCAACAAACCTTTAAACCTCTAGATTTTTCCTAGATGAGGAGTTTTGTCTCCTGAGGGTTTTGAGCGGATTACGCGCACAAAAACTATAAAGAAAGAAGTCAAATGTTAGTATTTTGAAAAAGTATTTTTGAAATAGAGAAAAGTGTTAAAATATTTTTGCGAAAATATAAGTGATCCAAGGTCATAGGTTAACTAGAAATTATTTTTCTTAAACTAAGTCGAAATACAAAATCTTGTTATAAATTAAATGTAAGAATTTAAAATTGAATTGATTCTTTGATCTTTCATAACACTCTTAGAAAAATATGCACTTTGTGAACAGTGAAGATTTTTGTGATATTGACTCTAACTTTCATGTCATTTATTTAATATTTTTTTTCGTCCCTTAGTTTTCTTAGGCTTTCTAGCTTACCCGGGTAGTGAGCCTTTAGCCGGTGACTCCCAAACCAGATAGTTTTAGGGCATCAGATGAGAAAGCATCCCTCAGATTAAGGACTTGAGTAAACAAGGCTACAAAACAAAAGGAGATTATTTTATTTTTTTGTCCACCGTTTTACGTCTGAATAATCATGCTTCTTGAGGCATAATTACCCAACTTCAATAAGTGATTTTATCATCATTTCATTTTTTTTATATATATATTTTTATTACATTTTCAGTCTTTGTTTCAATCCCGAAAATTTGTAAGTGTGGAGTGCATAAATCTAAGGCAAAAAATTTAAGATCAAATTATCTTTTCAATCTTACTTTCTTATCCTAAAATTTAAACAAGATCTATTATTTTGACTCGGTTTAAAATTTCATAATTTTAGGTCTTCCTATTCCTAAGATAATCTTAAATTTCTTAAAAATAAATCAAAACTATTTCCCTTATGTCAAAAAGTTTTGTAAAAAGAAAAGAAAAGAGTTTTATACAAAAGAAAATTTTAAAAAGTTCCTAAAAAGAAGTGTAAAAGAAAGAAAATTTAAAACTAATCTACGTTAGTAAACCCTCCCCCCACACTTATCTCATGCATTGTCCTCAATGCATCGTGAATGTGTTTATACATGAAACAAATGGAGAGGAAATTACCTCATGGTGGTGGCTCCGGTGGTGATCTGACTGGGATAAGCGTTGTTACCCAATCAAGATATCGTGAATCTTGTAGAAACCCACTAGTGACCTCTCTAATATGACCCAGTAAAAGAATGATTGAGTAAATTGTCTTATTAAAAAAATTATCCCCATCTAATTTTTAATTTTCAAAAATAATTACTGAGTTATTTTCTTCAGCATTTTTATCCAACAATGAAGTGTGATTTTGAAAGATGATTAATTTAGACTCAAATAGAATAGGAACAAAAACTTATACTGACTCGAGAATTTGACTCAGATCAAGTCGAGATTCAAAAGAGAGAGTTGAAATTGGTTCAAAAATGGGGTCCAAACCAAAGAATTGATGTTCACACACTTTTTCCATCAATGAAGTGTGATCATAAGATATTGGTGATTCAATATCACAGTGTACTGGTACATGATTCAATGTTGACTCCGGAATAGAGAAAAAATCTGATAAAAATACTGGAGTCATTATTGAATCAAAAAGTAAAGTGGAATTACCAACTTGAGATTCAGGATCACTTTCTAGCTCAAGTTCAATTTCGGAGAAAGGATAACTTGCCAAAATGTCAATGTGATTTTTAAACCTTGGAGTTTGGTCAAGTTTCATTAGATTTGCTGAAATTGAATCTTGGTTTCTAAAATAGCATGATTCTTGGGTCCAATCGATAGGGTTAGGGATATAAGGATTGATCAAAAGTTGACAAGGAAGGTTTTTCTCGCTCTCATTGATCAAATCGCTCATTATCGAGTCTAACCTACTACTAGGCTGGGTAACAGAATTTTGAGTTTGAATCATGTCTTTCATACTCTTTGCAATTGGTTCTTCTTGAAAATGTGAGTATGAAAGTTAATTTTGAAAATTGTGATGAAATTGTGAGTCCATCAGATTTTGCGATTGCTACTTGGACTCACACAAGGGTTCCATATTCAAGTCCAGTATTGATGGTTGTTCATTTTGAATCGGTGAGACTGAAAAAGATGAGTAGGACTCGTAAAAATTTGGTTAAGATGATGAGTCCAACATATTTTGAAATCGTTGCACTTTTTCACAAAAGACTTCCAAACGCTTTTCTAGCTCAGATTCTTCTTTAATTGAATGTTCTAGAAAAGGAATATATGGAGTTTGATTTGGGAAGGATTGTGAAGTGAGCAAATTTTGAATTTATTGTTAGGACTCAAGCATGGCTTCCATACTCCTTTCCAAATTAGATTTTTCTCCAATTAGCAGGACAAGAAAAGGAGCATATGAATCCAAATCGGGGAATGAAATTTGTGGACAAGGTGGTTGAAAATTTGACTCGGGGGAGGTGAATCCTCATTGATTCTGTAAAGAGTTAAAATTATTTTAAAAATTATAGTCATAGGATTGGGGTTATGGGTCATATTGAGTCGAATAATCCCAATCTGGCATCTAGGTTGGTTCATGTTGTACATAGTCGGGTCGAAATTATCTGAATCAAATGAGATCAGGGTGAAATATGGATTCATATTATGATTGAAAGAATTATTATCGTTAAAATCCATTTCACAATATACAAAAACGAAAACAAACAAACAAATAAACAAACAAACAAAGATAAAGAAAAAGAAAACAATCATATGCTAGGGTTGACTTATACCTAGACGACTCCAACTGGTTAGACTGTCCACGGGGGGTAAATTGTCAGAATTTGACCACAAGTTAATCGGCTAGGTAGGGGCAAGATCAGTGGGAGATATCCGTGCTGGAGCAACGGGTCTAATTATGCCAAACCACTGTTCTTCGAGGTTTCGCCTCTCAATTCTCAACCTTAAATACCGATTTGATAAGAGTCAACTTGTAATAACTTCCCCCTTAAGTCAATCTCTTAAATGAGTCCGAGATGCCTCTAGGGGCCAACGTCTAGCAATGTTTATTAAGGCTTGGGTTGTGTGAGTGGGGAGGTGATTTTGGGCTAAGGGAAGGTAATGACTTCCCCACTTATATTGTATTGGGTTTTACCCTTAAGTTCAATTCGTGCAAGTGTTCAATATAGATAAGAATGAACATATAAAGAGAGTAAATCACCCACGTATTTGTCCTAAGCTATATGCAATGCAATATGTACACCTCCGTCAAGATCACAACAACACAAGAATAAAATACAATATATTAGTATTGAAATCGACACGTGCCTAGATGCAAATAAACCGTTTTAAAACATCCAATTACCATATTTTAGTATTTAAAATTATTACAGTACACAGGTAATATAAATAAAAACTAGCAGCAGAATATATGAATATACAAGAATTTACCCAACCACACAAAAGCAAGTGTGGACTTTCTGCAATGCTAAAAATTTAACCTGCACGTCAAAAACAAAGAAGAAAAGTTAACAAAAATATGAAATTAAACAGTTCCCATCCCCGGCAATGGCACCAAAATTTGATCGGGAAAAACCACGCACAAAAAATATATGTTTTGAAATCAAGATTTAAAGTGTGTATGCTTTGGCTTCCTCGATACTTCCGTTATATCATAGAGGCTAAATGGGTTGAATCAACAAGGACGGGAGGTGATAGAAACTTATACGGTATGTTCACATGTATGTTAACAGTTCTTTAATGTTTTAAAGAATTAAAAGAAACAAAAAGTGGGAAACATAAAAAAGAATGTATTTGTGGTTTTTGGTATATTTCTAAAATAAAGTAAAAAGGAAAGAAAACTCATGACTACTAACTAATGGCTCCACTAACCATGCTAACCTCTTAGTGATAGTTGCCTCACATGTATCCTTGGCCATCACTCGTCCTTGGTTCAAGAGCGTAAAAGCATGACCCATACGATAACTTTCACATTCAAACTCAACACAACAAGTGCGAGCTATACTTAAACCATCAAAACTAAACAAGAGTAAGTATGGAGTAAAGTAATGTTAACTTGTTAGAGAGTTAGGATGTTAGAGTGTTTGAATCCATCATCATGAGCCATCAATGGCTCTTGCAAGAGTAAGGCCAAGTAGAGGCTATTAGATTCATCTGGATTATCAAGTAAGAAGTTAGCAAGTTAGCGATTAGTAGTTAGTTGCCATGAGAGAAAATTAGCTAAACATGTAAAAAAGTTAGAGAGAAGAAAATAAAGAGAGGTAAAGAGAGAACATTTCATAGCTTGTCACCTTCTATTACAAGCACTCTTACTTTCTAACCATGTACCACTCTCTCTCCTATTACAAGATCTAAAAGAAATAAAAAATACAAAGAGGAAGAAGAAGAAGAACTAAACTAAACTATCCTAAATTATAACATGGAAAGAAACTATCCTACTCTCTGGATATCTCCATCTGAAGAACCAAAGGTGGGTATTTATTGGCACCAGGGGAAAGGGGGCCAGAGGTACAACCCCTGGCCCAAAGCGCTGGCGCGGCCGTGCCAGTACGGCCGTGGAAATGCGTCCAGAGCCGCATTTCCATGGCTGTACTGGCGCGGCACGCGCAGCGCCGCCTGCTGCGCGCTGTCGCGTCTCCTGTCAGTTGGATGTCCCAGTTTCTAGTTTTGGGCCCCTAGTTTTGACGAAACAGCTCTCCAAAGTCAATGGCTATACTTATAGGCTTTTAATCACCAATTAAATGGTGATTTGGGTCTTCTTCTTCATTTCATGCTATGGACCTAGAGATATACAAGAGATGTATTATTAGCAGAATTTAAATAAATGTGAAGATGTGGTATGAAATATACAGTTTTAGAGACTAATCAATAACCCTTATCACATATACCCAATTGCGACACAGTAAGAACCACGGAAAGGTAGGGTATATCATATACTACATGTAGTTCAATCCATCATTGGCAATTAGATAAAAACTTATTGTTTAAATAACATTCCACACTTCTGTCCGTCTGGACAAACGACAATTTTTTTATCATAACTTTTATTTTTGACACCAAAACAAGACACAAAAACCTCCGCTAGAATCTAAACTTAATTATCTTTCTAATGAGATATTACATGACCTACTTTACTTATATAAATGATCTAAAGAGACAGAAACTCTTCAATCATGCACAAGTTCTGCAACACAGTAATTGTAACACCCCGATCCCGCGGGTACGGAGCATTACTGTAACGTTTATACGCAGGTCGAAAATACCCTAACATATATGCGCTAAGCATCAGTACAAGTAAGAATCAGAGTACGAAAGTACGGATGAATTTTATATTCCAACATATGAGTATAATTACAAAGTTATCATCAGATGTGACACAATATTACAAGAATATTACATCACCGATAGACGCAAATACGAGAATACAAGGAGATATACAAGTATGAATAGTACAAATGGCGCTCACGAGTTTACAAAAGGAAAACTCGAAAGACGCGTAGGGGGCCTGGAAGGATATAGCTCCAGACGGTATGTCGATGATCCACGCTACCGCTGCACCTCTCAGGTCAGCAACTGGGAGAATCCACAAGCTCCAAGCTCCGAGACTTGGACATGAGGATTCAGGGGAGTCAGAACTCCCCGGCGAGTGGTAATGCTAATGCCAAGTAGTGTGCGAAGATAAGCACACGTGTATCGATAAATTCGAATCATAAACATGCATTGAAAACTGTATCGTGAGCACAAGCATACAGAAGCAGGAAGATATATAGCAAGCGATGTCAAGTAGGAAATACTCATGGTATAATAAGATAAAACCAGGAGACTGATGGATAGAGCACACGTAGTAAAGCAGGATGTAAGCGGCTATAATATAGTAACGATCATAAAACCGAAAATCTGAAGTGAAACCCGATGGAAGTAAAGTTGGTAAAGCATACAACGGATCCATAGTTGGCATCTTTTATTATTATTATTACTCATCTTACCTAGATGTTTAGATATGTGAACTAGAGTCCCAGCACACATATATCCACATCTGAGTAAAGTAAGGTTGTTATTGGAAATAATAAGGGTATCAACGAACAATGTTTACAACGGGTCCCGTACATGCCCGGGACCACGGTCAAGAGCGTTCCATTGCTGGTGTATGAAACCAGGCGCAAGGCCTACAGGAGGGTCTTATAGGATGCCCTTTTCAAGATGGTACCAGGAAGGAGGGAGTCAGCACTCCCCTCGGTCGCCTGGAGGCCCTCAGGTCAGACCAGAAGTTTTAGTTACACAACATACCTAATACCACTGTAAACACGAACATGTATTGATATCTGTAAGTTTCTCCCGCCCGATGTAAGTTGTCCCATTTTATAGTTTATTACATAATTATCAGATTCTGAGAATGAGCAGGAACAAGCCAGGAATATCAAGAATACATGTGTATCAGGAGTACTGTTTGTACTAGAATATATCAAGTTATAGGTAAGATGTCAGGTCGTCATTCCCGTTATCGTGATAATTATAAAAGTCAAGAATATCATGTCTGTTGTCAAGTAATAGCATGACTAGGGTGATATTAGGCAGGTGACAAGTCATGTCATAACAATGAGCAATTGTCAAGTAGTAGCATATCGGGTGTCAGGTGATAACACATCAGTTGTCAAGTGATACAAACTGATGTTAGGTATTAGCATGTAAATGATAGGTATTAAGTAATAGCATGTCAAGTGCTAACCTATCAAGTATGTACATGGCAAGTGATAGAGTAATAGCTGATCACAATCAAGCGGAGCTGAGCAAGCTGGAAGTACGAACAGCAAACAGTATTTAATACTAGAGCGCCTGACAAGGTTACCGGGATAACTCAGCTTAAAGTGCGAGTAGAAAATTCGGCGGCATCTCGCCTAGACGAATCTAGTGGTAAAACGCTAAGCGCTAAGCATGCCCACCAGGCGGAGCTGAAAAACCTGACGGTCTGAGCGTACTTCTCTTTCGAGGTAGTGGGCAAGAGCCCGGAGGCTAATGTATGCTCGGCGTCTATGCGCACTCTCGGTAGCTACGACGAAACTCATAAGGGTACAGGCCTAGAACTATTGGATAGCCAAGCCGGGAGTGGGCAGAAATCTAGAGTCAGTACGAGAGTACCTGTACGAGATGTTAGTACCACATGAGTATACATACAAGCGTGTTAATATCTACACTACCGTAGAGTGGAGAAGCCCAGAGGCTGATAGGGCCCGGAGGCCAAGTAGAAAGCCCGAAAGCTGATAGGGCCCGGAGGCCAAGTAGGGAGCCCGGAGGCTCACGACCACGAACGGTCGGCCACGCATGGTATAAAGCAGTAGAGAGAGCACATCACAGGCTTGGTATACATGCAAGAAGTAAACTATCCTAGTACAAGCATTCGTCACAGCATATATATATACAATCATGAGCACTCGGCCACATACAAATACAGGGGCACAGCTCAATAAAAAATACATATAAATTTATAATAAAATACATGTCGACTACGAAGCGAAAAAAACCAAATTGAGGCGACGACACTCGCCTAAATCTTTAGAAAAGCTTAAAACTCCAAAATTTAGAACTTGCGCAGCGCCATAAAATATAATTAAATATATATAATTTTGTAGAGAGAAAGAGAAGAGGAGTAGAGACGAGAGAAGTGAGTGTTAGAGAGAGAAAGAAAGGAAGCTGAGAGAGAAAGAAAGAAAGCTAGAGAGAAGGACTAGAGAAAGAGAATTTAGAGAGGAGGAGTAGAAAGAGACAACTAGAGGGAGAGAGAAACAGGGAGAGAGAGAATTAGAGAGAGAAAGTTAGAGAGAGAAAGTAAAGGAGAGGAAAAAGAAGGGGAGAGGAAGGGGCCTGCCGGCCTCTGGTGGCCGGCCAGGGGGCTGCCGGTGGCGGCCCTGGCCGCCGGCGATCCTAACAGAGAGAAGAGGGGGGAGAGAGAGAGAGAATGAGGGATTTGGAGAGAGAAAAAAAGATGAGAGAGAGAGAACTGGAGAGAAAGAGAGGGAGAGATCATTAGAAAGAGAAAGAGAGTATGAGGAAGAAGAGGGGGAAAGGGCTGGTCGGCCCTCTCCGGCCAGGGCGGCCGGCGGTGGCCCTGGCCGCCGGCGTGGCCAACAGGTGAGAAGGGGAGAGAGAGGGAAAGTAGAGGGAGAAAGAGAGAGTAAGAAAGGAGAGAAGGGAGGGGGCCGTTGCCCCCTCCTCCGCCTACGCACAGGGGGCCAGGAGGCCCCCTAGTCGCGCACAGTCGTCGGCGACGCGCCGGTGGCGCTCAACCCCCCGGGGGCGCCGGATCTAGGAGGAGGAGAGAGACAGGTAAAGTGAGAGAAAGAAGAGTGAAATTAGTGAGAGAGATAGGGAGATTTGGGAGAGTGGGTGAGGAATTAGAAAGTGAGAGAATTTAAGAGGAGAAGGAGAGGGTGGTCGTCGGGAGCCAGGGGATGAAGAAAGGAAGGAGAAGGGAAAAGAAAAGGGAAGAAGGAAAAAAGAAGTGAAGGAAAAAAAAGAAAAAGAAAAGAAAAGGAAAAAGGAGGAAGGAGATTGATGGGAGGGAGGTGATGGATGGGAGAGGGGTTTAATGAAGGGAGGTGAGGTGGCGGTTGGTGGAGTCGTTGGAAAAAGAAAAAGAAAAAGAAAGATAGAAAGAAAGAAAGAAAAGGAAATATCTAAAAATAAAATATTAAAATAAGGTCGAGAAATATCGATTGTTCTAGAAAAATTTTCGAAAATACCCAGAGATAGAAAACATCATCCTAAGGAAAAATATGAAATTGATTTTCAGAATTAAAATCTCATTTTCAAATTAAAAATCCTGAAGTCAACTGTCGATACCGCTCTACACCGTTCGGTCGGATTCTGATAAATTCAGAAAAAATCTCAGAAAATTCATTAAAGAAGAAAATATGTTTCTAAGAAGAAATATTAAAGCTGAATTCAGAAATTCAATTTCAATTGAAACTAAAAATTTTGGAATCAACCAGCGATACTGGTCGACACCAAATCCGGTGGAATTTTAATAAATTTAAAAAATTTCTAGAAAAAGTATTTAGATAGAAAATGTGATTTTAAATAATAATGTGAAAAGCTATTTCTAGAAATTCAACTCCGTTTGTAAATTAAAAATCTGAGAATCGGTCAGCGGTACCGATCGACACCGGTTTTGAAGATTTACAACTTAATTCAAAAAAATTTCAGAAAAACATAGAAAATCTAAACTATTAGAAAATGATGTTTGAAACTGAAATTGGTCAAATCTGAATACCAGAAAGAGCAAATCGAGCAATACCCTAGGATCGGGTCCCCGGTTTAGACTAGGGCTCACTCCGAGTCCACGAATCTGGATCCAAGGTAAAACGATCATATAAATAATTCATAATACAAAACAAATACAGGAAATAAATTAAAAGATATGATCAAAAAATCTGAATATGCAACTAAGTACGTATTCTGGGAGCGGGGTGTTATAGTAATTTCGACCAGTTAGTTTTATTTCAATGGTAACTCTTTGTACAGACCTACGATAAGGACATGGTAAGAGCCGTTAGAAAGTAGACTTGATCATCTTCCAATGATATATCACATAATATCCTATGTTCACAATACTTTAACGAACTGAAACCAAATTTATAGGTTACAAAAATTGAACAAATTTGCATACCCGCTTCAAGAGAGCCCCAAATTATTAAATTCTCAATTTCTCCTTTAACCTCTTTACCTAAATTAAAATCATAAGTAAGGTATGAACTTAAATATTTATAATCTTAATCATAATCAAGTTACAAACTTAAACATTTATAATCTCTAGTACAAACTTGATCCATCATCACCATCTCCTAAATCCACCATCATCTTCTTAGTTTAATTATACCATAATTGTTTCCATCTAATTAACATCACAAAAATCAGATTTCTATTAGCGATTCATAACTATTGTTGAAGAAATGGGTAAAAGGCTCTCCCACATACAATTAGAGTAAACCCCATAGTTAAATTAAGATTTAGAAGTGGATGAATCAACATTTGGTATTGAAATAAAATCTGAAATTTCAACGATTTCTCCCTCACATAATCAAGAGCAATCACGCGTAGACGAATCTAAATCTGAAATTGAAACCAATTCTGAGATTTATTCTAAATCTGAAAAAGTTCTAAATCAAACATGAATGAAGATGGAAGATAACCCTCACCATGGCTCCTCCTCCTCTTCGAAGTCGCTGCGTCTCCGCTATACTGCCAATGCCATGGCTGGCTATCACCAGATAAAAGAGAAAGAAATCGAATTATAAAAAGAAAACAAGAAGAAGAGACTTAGGGTTCATTTTAGGGTTTCATTCACACATACCAAAGGAAGGAGGGAGAGTGTGTGAGGGTAGAGGAGGGCTACTGCCCCTCCTAACAGGCCGCCACCAAAAACAAGAAGAAGAGACTTAGGGTTCGTTTTAGGGTTTCATTTGCACATGCCAAAGGAGGGAGAGAGAGTTTGTGGGGAAGAGGAGGATTGTTGCCCCTCCTAACAGGCCAATGGTGGCGGCCTACCTGCGCCACCCCCCGACGGCGCGCTGCTGCTGTCGAATACCAGGGAGAGAGAGAGATAGGAGGAGAGAGAGAAATTGAGAGAGAGGGAGAAGGAGAGTTAAGAGTGTTATTGAAAGAGAGAGGGATTGAGGATGGAGATGATTTCATAGGGTTTTGCAATTTGGGTGAGAATGAGCGAGAGGGCTTTTGAGGGAAGAAGAGAGATATTAGGGGAAATATTTTCCTCTTTTATGCACAAACCCCTTAAATTTATGTAATACACTTATTTCACCACCCTCTCTTCTCTTGTCATGCCACCTATACACACACACTCTTCTAGGTCAATCCTTACCCTCCATCAACCTATGTCATGCACACCTACCCCCTACCATTAAATACTCAATAATAAAATATTATGGTATTGCTTTTGTATTTAATTGTATTAACTTGTATCTATACAATATACCAACACACCCATGTAATATATATGTTTATACACACACATATGCACCATATTCATATATATATATACCCAAATATTCATACACCTATATTTACAATTATCCAATTTTATTTCACTTCAAATTTCCCATAATCAAAATAAAAATTTTAAAAATTCTATTTTACAAAAAACATGTTCAATCATCGTCTTAGATAATTCTGTCTGATCTCATTAATCAAGTATTAGGATATTAAATTAGGATTCTAATAATCGGGATGTTACAGTTCTACCCCCTTATAAAAGTTTCGTCCTCGAAACTTAACATATCCAGAATTTGAAGAAGTGTAACACTTTTACATTTTCTTTCTTATATCATAATATCTCTATTTTTCAATACAATATCTTCTTCAATTTTTCACCATTGAAAATTTCTCATTTCTTGATCAGACTTTATGTTATGTCCTTACGATCCGAATTAATCCTGACTCACCCGATATTTTAATCATTCTCTTACTCCAGTGTCTCATACCACTGGTAGTTTATATTAAGGGCCACATCCCAGCAGAGCACATCCGAATCATGGCATGTGGGTACCATAATCTGAACATAAGACAATGACCAAATATCTCGTGTTTTGAGTTAACCATACACATAAGAACTTCTGCCCCCCTTAAACCATTCTTATCAACGACACATTCGCATGTATACAAAGTAGACATACATATTAATCATAGCAATCAGTCCTAGCAATCAATCATCTTCCCACGATAACTATTCTAACTTAATCCTCGTTTTATATCCTAGGCTCTGATACCAACTGTAACAGTCCCAGTACTAATAAGCTCAATTAACTTAAATATCCTTATTAATCAAAAGATTATCATATATCTATAATTTTTTAAAAAATTCGACAGTATCTTCTTTGTATTTAGTCACTTGCCCCAAATCAGAATATATTCATATCAACCTACACGACTTATCTCAATCAAAATACATAAATAAACTCAATAGTCAACCACGTAGTTATAATAATATTTTGGCATGATATGGCCTACTTATCAATTCCATAAAGCAGATAAGTCTTGCTATCAATATTCACATAAATATATGCTCGAGAGTACCCCTCTCAACATCCACAATATAAGTCAGCACTACTATAACCAAACTAACCATAGTCATTACAAACTACCCCATCTTTCGTAATACCTCTATTTTTGAAATATAAGATTTAATAATGAGTAATAATATTTTTTATTGCATGTATTTGTATTAATTATTATTGTTGTTATGTATTATTATTATTATTATGGTTATTACTATTGATAATTATTATTGTTATTGCTAAATATCTTTGTGTATTATTGTTATTATTCTTATTGTTAATATTATTGATATTTATTTCGCCTATTATTCTTAGACAAGCTCATTTCTTGCCCCTATTTAAAAACTTGTTATCAACAAGGTAAGAATTAAAATTGTATTTCTCATCTAACTATTATTTACTCTAAATTATATACACCTTGTGACCGTGAATGTTTGACTGAGGATTTTTCAACTCTAACTCTTATACCTTATTTTACATTTTATAACGGTAATATATTTTAGTTCTATTAGGCTTTCTAATTCGCCCATGTAACGAGCCTTTAGTCGGTGACTCCCAAACCAGTCGGTCTTAGGGCACCGGGAGAGAAAGAACGCTAGGGACTTAAGCAAACAGGCCACAAAACTAAGGATTTTTATTGATTATATGGACCTTTTTAGGTGTGAAACATATGCTTTATGAGGCACAAATATCCAGTTTTAATCAGAGGATTTTACATATATATATATATATATATATATATATATATATATATATATATATATATATATATATATATATATATATATATATTTGTACCTCAAAAAATAAAAAAATATACATACGTACGTACGTAGTACGTACGTATATTTTTTTATTTTTTGAGGTTCAAGAATCTTTGTTTTGAATCCAAAGTGTGTAAGTATATAAAGAATGCATATTTCATCAAGGTAAAAATCAATACTAAATTACTTTTCCAATTTTTTCTAACCTTAGAAATCAAACAAATAATTTTATTTTGACCAAGTATAAAAAATCTTAATTATGATTCTCCTATTCCTTAATATTAACTTGATTTCTTACAAAATAAGTCAAAATATTATTTTTCTTTTTAAAAGTTTTTAAAAGTAAAAAAATATTTTTTTAATATAAAAAAACTTAAAAGAAATTCTTATGTTAGAATCCTTCCTCACACTTATCTCATGCATTGTCCTCAATATTTGAATGAATACATATATGAATGAAACAGAAAAAGGGAAGAAAAAAATATTAGCTCAAGGTGGTTGTTCTGGTGGTGGTCAGATTGGACCAAGCGTTATTGTCCAATCTAAATAATATAAAGTTTCAAGGAACACATCTTTGATGACCTCTTTCTTATTTACATTGTTATTATCCCTAATTTGATTAGGATCATGTAAGATCTTAACATGAAAATCATCTTGGTTAATGACCAATTTTGGAATATCATCTCGGATCATAATGGTCTATATCTTGGTCCAAGAAAGGAATGTAATTCGACGAAATGGAAGATTTGAGCTCCAAAATGAAAGAAACGGGAACCAATACTGATTTGAGAATATGACTTAAATTAAGTTTAGGTTCAAGAGTCGTAATTGATTCAAAAGTTGGGTCCAAATCAAAAAAATTAAAATTCACATTCTTTTCCCATCAATGGATGTGACTATCTAAAATTGGTGGTTCATGTTCTAAGTTTATTGGTACGAAAATCAATATTGACTCAGGAATTGGGTCCAAATCAGGTAAGGATATCAGAGTCAACATAGATTCAAAAATTAGAACTAAATCATAAAGTTGGGGATCGGGGTCACATTCACAATCAAGTTCAACTTTTTTGAAGTGAAACTTGTCAACTGATTGAGCTAGAACCTGCACAAAAATACAAATTTTAGAACTTTTAAAACAGTAGTGTAAGGTGCTCAATTCTACCGCGATAGCAAGTGGCTATGCGGGTCGTGATTCATAAGGAGGGACTAGCAATGGAAGCTTTTTATTAAGTTCTCTTTTATGCTACAAAGAATGGTTAAAGATCTTCTTTTAGTTTTTTAAAAGGAAAATGAAAAAGAGTTATAATTAAGTTTGGAAGAAAGTGATAGATAGAGAAGATAGAGAAAATAGAAGTGATATGCACAAGTGAGAGAGATTTGAGTGATTATAGTATTGGTGATCTACACTAAAAGTTACAAGAAAAGAAAAAAAAACTAAAACCTAAAAAACATACTTACCTCTTCGGCGCCGCTTATCTTTTACCCGTATCGACGATGTACCTTTACTTGAAGGCGAGCGAAGCATGGCAGATGAGATCTTCCCCATTCTTGATTTACACTATAAAATGAAGGGGCGGCTATACTATCATAGAAATGAATATCCATCACCATAAGCCATCAACGACACTTGTAAGGATAAGGCAACTTTGAGACTATCGGTTTCATTTGGATCCCCGAACACAGAAGAGCGAAGCGAACAAAAATAAGAATAGAAAAGAAAAGGAAATCTCGATTTGATTCAAATAACAATAGAAAAAAAGATCACTTACACGATGTCACCTTCAGTACAAGCTTGCTCTCATTCCTCCATTAAAGTCTCCTCTCCTCTCAGTTATATAAATAAAACAAAAATTATATAAATGAAAACTAAAAACCTAAGTTACAAACTACAAATTAGCCTAAGTTCTGCTCTCTGCTTGGTCCTTTCCCTTTTGTCTTTGAGATTGCAGGTATTTATAGGAGAAATGCAGAGGGTAGAGGAGTATGAAGATAAGGGAAGCTGGCTATTTCTGAATTTGAATCTTTTCCTTATCTCTAAACTTGATTTGATGTGGATATTCAGTTCTGATCTGTACCTTATTGGCGTATTGATTGCTATATATAACTTATCAAATGATAGAATCAGAAATAATGATCAACTTAAGAGTTGTAGCCCTTTAAGTTCTCTTTCTGGATCATCTTGAATCATTAAATGTACATTCTTGTAGCGAAAGTTATGATTCAAATACTAAAATGTATCCAGCTAGAATCTGAATCAGAATTGCTTCATCTCATCTGTTGATCTTCTATCTATCCATTTATCCCTTTGGATTTGGACTCTGTATTTGACGTTATTCTCAGTTGATCATTAGCTTTAACCACCGGATTCACCAAAAACTGAATTTAACCAACCGAATTTGGGATCATCCTCCTTCAACCAAATAGATCTAGTTAAATCTGAATTTAACTGATATTTATTTGATTTTATCCTCTTTCTCCTCATGATTATCTTCTGCAAAATAGACATTTAAGATAAGGAATTTAGCAGATTTATTACATGATAAATGTGAAATGTAATAAAGAATAATGCAATAAATGTGTACAATCATCAACTTGTCCAAGTTTTAAACTGGTCAAGTTCAGGATGTTGTGGTCGAATCGAATCTTCTCTAAAGTTATTTCCAAAACACCATGATTCTTGGTTCCTACATGACTAGGGATATTAGAATTGGTCAACGATTAGTAAGAGAGAGTTTTCTCATTCCTATAAGTGTGGACCACTTGACTTATTTATGTTTCTAACCTATTGATGTCCTGATTGAAAGTATTATAGATTTGAATCAATGCTTCCATACTCCTTTCCAAGTCAATCGGTTCTTCTTTTTGTTGCGGTGGGACTTGAAAAAGGGAGTATGGATCTTGATTTTGAAAATTTTGAGGGGATTGTGAGCCCATCATGTTTTGAACTTATCGCTCGGACTCATACAAGGCTTTTAGGATCTTTTCAAAATAAGATTTTTCTTTATAGCTTGTTCTAGAAAAGAAGTACATGAAACCGAATGTTAGTAAGATAGTTGATAAAATGACTCAGGAGAGTTGTATCCCCACTGACTTGGTG
This sequence comes from Agave tequilana, assembly GCA_038442645.1. Classification (NCBI taxonomy): domain Eukaryota; kingdom Viridiplantae; phylum Streptophyta; class Magnoliopsida; order Asparagales; family Asparagaceae; genus Agave; species Agave tequilana. The sequence continues at coordinate 44,006 of JAVJIF010011107.1, read as the reverse complement.
AAGAGTAGAGATGATTATTTTAATTTTGTTCATTATACTAGGACATGGGCATATGTTAATTTGAATAAAATCATTCTGGCATACTTGATTGGTTATAGTTATGTGATGTCGGGTTGGTGATATCCAAGTCAAAAAAGGTCGAGGTGAAATATGATTACTGTTAAAGTTGAAAAAATTGTGGTTATAACTCATTTCACACAAACAATGAAAAAATAAAATAAATAAATAAACAAAAAATAAAATCTAGCCTATATAAGGTAGACCTTAGACATAGACGACTCTTAACTGGTTGACTGTCTAGGAGCGGTATATTGCAGTAGCCTGATCACAGGTTAATCGGCCAGGTAGTGGCAAAATGTAGTGGGAGGTATCCGTGCAAAGCAACAAGCCTTAATTACGTCAAACCACAGGTTTTCAAGGATCCAGCCTCTTAGTCCCTAACCTTAGACATAGATTTAATCAGAGTCAAACTCTAACAACTTCCTCTCAAGGTTAATCTCCTATTGAGCCTAAGATGTCCCTACGGCCAATGTTTACTCAGTTTTAGTTAGGATAGGTTAGTGAGTGAGGAGATAGTTTTTGGGCTGTGGAAGTGTAATGACTTTTCACCTTATCTTATTTATAAATTAAGCCCTTAATTATTTTAGTGCAAGTGTACAAGTATATAGTAAAAAGTAATACTCAAGCAATATATCATATAAGCGTGTTTCTTATGCTACATGCAATGCACACATACCTTGGCTCCAACACTCTTCAACAGTAATGTTAAAGTAAATGAAATTAGACGAATGCCCTAAATGTAAAGTCTAAATCATTTTTTTAGTATTTACAAACAATATGTTACTGTTGAATTAAAACAGTGAGTACAGTAAGTTCAAGAGAAAAACTAAACACTACAGAAATCTAAACTTTGCAATTCAATCACCCTGCAAAAAGAAGGGTGAGTAGTTCACTTAGATTGTCTCGAAAACGTAGCTTTTGCCGCATGTGTGCAGCAATACTGAGGACAGTTTTTACCCTCTAGAACAGAGTCTCAAAACCATTATATGTACTCTGTAGCAATTAGTTTCTTTATATAAACTCTTGCACACAAAAATAGAGAAGAAAATTTAACCATTAAGTAAATTAAAAAGACTACCGTCCCTCCCCGGCAATGTCACTAAAATTTGATTGAGGTGAAACCTGCACGAAAAAATATAAAGATAGAATTGGTGCTGAGATTTCTCAATACTACCACTATATCAAATGGCTATGCGGGTCGTGATCCATAAGGAGAGACTGCGATGAAAGCATTTCAGTAGTCTTTCTAAATTACTAGGAACCAGTTAAAGCTTTTTTCATAGTTTTTGAGAAAGAAAAAGAAAAGAAAAGAGTTAAATTAGAGTAGAAAGTAGAAGAAGAAGATGATGTTGGTATTTTCGAAAGAAGAAGTAAGTTAGGAAATAAAGAATTAAAAGAATTTAAGAAGTTGTTGGTTTTAAAATCATTTCTAAACTAAAAAATGAAAAGAAATAAAGTAAGAAAAATTACTTACCTCTTTTAGCTGATTACTTACTTTGGATCATTGGCGACAGTTTATCGAGAAGTGGAGGCAATCAGCGCATAGCCGATAAGAGTTGATTCGAATCCCATCCACATTACTTCATCAAAACGAGTTAAACATGAAATGTACAGAGTAAGACTCAAAACCCATTATCATGAGCTATCAGTGGCACTCACAAAGACTAGGCAATTTCGATGCAATTTGACTCACTTGGATTGTATTCAAAACCAAAAGGAATGAAGTAAAAAGAAAGGTAAACTTTAGATTAAATTGAAAAATGATGAAAGAAAGAAAAAAAGATTACATCGGTGTCACTCTCAATACAATTCTTCCCCTCATTCTCTCATGAATCTCTTCTCTAATCTAAGTTTACAAATAAACAGAAAATTACATAAGAATAAAGAAAAATCTAAGTTAAAACTAATGTAAAAATTCTAATTCTAACTCTCTGCTGGAGTGGTGCTCGTTTGCCTTCTGAGATTGCAGTATTTATAGGAGAAATGTGGAGGGGGAAGGAGTGAGAAGATAAGACCACAGACGCTGACCCAATGGCCAGCATCTGACCGCGGATCCGCAACCAGAATCGCGGATCCGCGGCAAAGATCTGGCCATCGGGACAGATCTTTGGCCACGTGAATCAACATTGTCCGAAAACTCTTATTTTCTGATAGGATGTCCTTTTGAGCTCCAAATTTGACAATATCCCAGTTGATCTTCAAGCTAATCAAATCGTTCCATATAAATTCAATTTCAACTGGTTTTTATTTGGTATTATCTTCTCTGATGTGCACTGATCTTCAGTTAGAACTGCGCTTATCCCCCTAAATCTTCTGAAATTTTATCTCAATCCATATTTTTATTTAAACTCATTTAAATCTGAATTTAAATGTGCTTTTAGGCTCATTTTCCTTCCTTCTCCATTAAACAAGGCATGTACATCATTAGACAAAAAGTAGATTAAATAGCAGGGTTTATTATGAAATAAATGTGAAAATATGACAATAAATAATGCAATAGTTATGACAATCACTCACCTAAACCCCACTATCACCACACCATCTCTACCACTCAATACCTTCACCATCTTCATATTCATCCTCCACCTGGGGCCTCAACTGTCGCTGTCGACCACAGCTGGAGTGTCCCCCCGGCCGGGCAAGTCCCTCCTCCTCCTCCTTCCTCTTTTTTTTCTTTATTTCCTTCTTTTTCTTTTACTCTCCCCCAATTCTTCGCCCTCTCTGGCCGCCTGCAACCCACGGTCAACCACTGGCCACCCCTGGCGGTCGTGGCACCCCAGGCCGGCCAGCCCCCCACTCCCTTCTTCTCCATCTCTCTCTCTCTTACTTCTTTCTCTTCCTTCTTTCTTTCTCTCCCCCTGAATCTCTTTCTCTCTCTCTGTTTTTTCTCTTACTGTCTCTAATTCTCCCTCTTCATGATCTCTTTCTCTCTCATCCATTCTCTTTTTATCTCTATCTCCTCTTTTCTCTCACTTTCTTTTCTCTCTTTTCTCTTTCTTCGCGCACTCAGTGAGTTAACGCCATCAGCGTTCCTCGAAATCCCCGGAGTCCAATACCATGTCTCAGGCACCGATAGGCGAGTACTTTTCTATGTTGTGAGTGCTCTTTCTATATGTTATGTTTCCTCGCTTCAACGGGTGTATATTGTGTATTTCTATAGTTTTATACTATTTTGGTGATTCTGCGGATTTGTATCTGTATTGGTGAAATGATTTATCGGTGCGTTGAATGTTTGTAATAGTGTAAACTATACTTGCATATGTGCATGTGTTGGTATTAACATTTATGCAGGTACTCCAATCTTCAGACCTAACCCTCCGAAGATATCCAATAGTTGGACTTACACCCTCTGGGATTCGTGATAGCTCCACCAAGTGGCTAGCCTAATCGCTCTGCGGCTCTCCTACTTATAATTTATATGCTTGTTTTGTACTAACGCTTTTGTAAGTTGCAGATATTTTAGTTATATCCCTCGAGCCGAGCTATCCAATAGACTTATACCTTGTACCCTCTGGGTTTCGTGGTAGCACCACCTAGAGGATAACCACTCTGCAGGCTATCCAATAGGCTTATTCCTTATACCTTCTGGGTTAGTAACTCTCTGTCGAGAGGTTCCATTACAGAGCCTTCGGGCTTAATCGCTCTGCGATTTGATACTACAGTCTTTGGACTTAAACCTTTAGTTTTCTATAATAGCTCCATCGGGATACGAGCTTCGCGCTTAATGCTTTATAGCTAAACTCAATCGAGCGTATCTTCGCCGCATGGTAGCCAAGCGTTTATATGCCACTTTACCGCATGCGTTTATCTTCACTGCAAGTGTGGCTTCTTCACGTGTTAGCTGAGGGTTCATACACTGTTTCACCGTGTGCATCTAGCTTCGAGTGTGACTTCATCATGTGTGTTAGCTTGATGTTCATACATCCGCTTCGTTGTGAGTGTAGCCTCACCAAACGCGTTAGAATCTAGAGCTGCATACTAGCTTCGCCAAGAGCAAAGTTCCGTCAAGAGCCAAGCTTCGTCGTATGTTAAGTGTATGCTAATATGGCCTAGCTGCTCCAGCTTAACCAGCCCTGCTCGGATAATTAATTAATAGTTTAATTAACAAATGTTATTAGTATAGTTGTAAAGAGTTCGAAATATTTTCTTATACCATATCACATGACCTGCCACTCACATGATGTTTGACCAATGTACTTACATGTATTATTGTACTTCACTGATACAATAACACGTTTCTCATCACTTGCACTGACACCTGATTAATTAATTACTTAGCACATTTTATCTTCATTCGTATCATGTATTTGGCTTAGACTATACAATTCACCTCATACTGTGACACCTGACTGGTTAATTACGTAACACCTATTATTTTGTTATAATTACAATGATCTTGTACTTGTGTGCTGAACTCATGTATCATGTACTCATGTATCTTCTGTGCTCTTGTACCTCCTATACTCTTGTTAGTTGTATACATATATTTATATTGTAACTCGACAACTTACACCATGATGGAGAAACTAATGGGTCCCGATATAATTTTCATGTTTATGATGGCTTAAAGTATCATGCGGCTACAATATTGGAGTCTACCTAGGGGCCACCAGGAGTTTTCGTGAGGTGCACTAGCACTCTTAATCTCCTTCTCTCTTTCAGGGTGCGTGACAAGCCCCTAGATTTATTCCTGTGGATGTTGCATTACCCTGCTCCAACTTGGGCATACACTAAGTCCTGATTCCTAGTAGTACGTTCTGGCTCCGTACCGGATAATCCTCGATCGTTGTCTCAGGAAAGTACGGGACCCATTCTAAACATGCTTCATCGAACTCCATCAGTTTCCAATAACTTACTCTCTAATTTATATGTGGAGGTATGCGGAATAAGATGCATACCGACGCATACAAATTACACGAGTCCCAATAATAACAATATAATACTAATATAATAATTCATCGGTGTTTTATCAGATTTCGTATTGTTTTGCAATTCAGGTTGTATATACTCAGATTATAGTAACATGATGCATAAGGTATATATATGAGGTTTCTTTATTTGGATTATCCCCTCGACGTATTAATCTCATGAATTTGTCAACTAAGCTCGTACAATTGGTTTTACCATATTTGCATATAACACATTACTTGATGTCTCATTACATGTTCGTGTGTATATGTTCACAACATGATTTTCGATAATGCTTTTCCGATGCAGTTTTATCGATACACATGTGTTTGGTTGTACACGCCACTTGACTTCATTTTGCGTACTCATTGGGTTGCCTTCTAACAACCTCTGGACCTGTTTGTCCAGCTCCCGGAGCTTGGACTGAAGTGTATCCTCCGTGAAAGATCAGGCCTATCTTGTAGAGCAGGGGGGCTATTAGTAGATTCTTTCCAGCCTGCTATCTCTTGACCAGCTCATGAGACTTTACTTTTTGCAGCTCGTGAGCATCTCTCAGTCTTTTTGTATTTTCTAAATCATACTTTTGTACCTCTTGGTGATGTAACATTGATGTAATATTAAATCACAGTCTGTGATAATAGAGTACTTATAGTATTTTATTAGAATGTATATTACTATCGTACTTTCGCACTCTGATTCCTACTTATACTGATGCTTAGAATATAAATGTGAGCGTATTTTCTCCCTGTATATATACGTCGCAATAACTTCTCTGTATTCGAGAGATCGGGGCGTTACATAAGGGTTCATACCTAATAGTCCCATATGAAAGATTGGAGGAGTTGGGTGAACCTAGCAAAGTGCTCACTTCACGTGTGTAACAGTCACACTCAAATTTATTGATGTCAAAGTGAGTAATATATGTCTAAAAAGGGTCCTTAGTGAGAGGAAAGGGTGAACTTTCTTTCATATTTTCTTGGATCAAGTCAATAGCAAAGCAATTTTCATGCTTGCTAGGTCTTTGAGTTGCATTGAAGATATTCAACTTGGCTTTCTTGTTCTCAAAAGTGATGTCCATCGCGCCGGTTCTACAATTGATCCATGTGTTGGTTGTTGCTGAGAACGGATGACCTAAGATGATGGGAATTTAAGTGATATTGTGTGTTGATTCATATCAAGGACAATGAAGTCTAATGGGAAATAAAATTCATCCACCTTAATAAGAACATCCTCAATCAACTCATGCGTACTTTCATGGATCGATTAGAAAGTTGTAAAGTAATCAGTGTTGGTTTTTGTTCTCCTAAGAAGAACAGTCATACACAGAGCTGCGCAATAAATTCGTACTTACCCCTATATCTAACCAGGTCATTTCAATGGTGATGTCTCCTATGACACAAAAAATGATTGGGCACCTGATTTTTTATTTTAAGGAAAATTGGTTCATTAATACTGCACTCACCTGCTCAGTGAGTTTTAATCTACGCTTTTGTGTGCAAAGATCTTTGAGAAATTTAACATAGGATGAAACCTGCTCGACAGCATCTAAAAGAGGCAAATTGATTTGAACTTATTTAAATAATTTCATCATCTCGTCCATATGAACATCTTTCTTAGTGAATGGAGATGGAGTGTTGGCTTCTAGAGTAGCTGAAAAAGGGGTTTTTGAGATGTACAATGTGGACAATTCATCCTCATTGCATTTCTTCTTTTCATTTTTCTTATTCGGACTTGTGTTCTTCTCTAGATTATCCTTTCTTTGCTAAACCTAGTGCTAATTTTTTCTTTCTCTAGAGGATCTTTTAGCACTCATTCATTCCTAAGAGTTGTCACAGCCTTAGCCTACTCATGAAACTGGTTCGATGATTGAATATTGGCAGCCCAAGTTGTCCCCTAAGGTTTTTTATGGCTTGGCTTGGTAATACTCCATGTTCTCTTCTATTTATTGCTTCAGCTAGTTGAGTCACTTGGATTTCCATCTTTGCAATGAATTGTGTATGTGAATGAAGCAATTCCTTGTTCACTTCTAAACCCTTGAGGGCTTGCAACACCTTGTCTTCAAAAGATGAGTTCGACTGAGGAGGAGGAGCTGGTGCTTGCACTCTTGGGTAGGTCTTGGGTTCAGTTTGGTTCTGAAATGGAGCCCTAAATGATTGAGAAAAATTCTGGGATGATTGTGATTGGAGTCTCCAAGAGAAATTAAGATGATTCCTCCAGCCATGATTGCATGTGTTGGAGGATGAATCATTGACTGGCCTAAAAATTTTGGGCTACTTGAACTTGTTGAACAAATTCTGGGTATTGTGCAGCCATGGGACGTCACTCACATAGTGAGTCGGATTGGAGCAAAGAAAACTCACTTCATGTTTGGTGGGAGGTGTGAATGTTGGGACTTGACTTCGTCTTACAGAAAGAATTTGGTTTAACTTTTGAGTCAGCAAGTCCACTTTACTTTGAATGTCTACTGAGTGTCCCGACTCATAAACACTACTTTTTTTGGATGGTTATGGGTGTGACCCTGTCAGAGCGAGAAACTGAAACATGATGCATAGAATTGTCACTCAAACTCTCGAAAAGTGCCCATATTTCACCTCGTTCTTAGTAATGAATGTACCATAGCATGAGCGTCTGCTGTTTGGCGGTGTCGTTCAGATAGACTGTCATAGAAACACTGCACCAATTGTCTTTTGCACATGGCATGGTGGGACACTTTCTCAAGAGGTTCTTAAGTCTCTCCTAGGTCTCATGAAATAATTCACTAGGATTTTGAGAAAAGCTGGTGATGGCTCTACGCATTTGGTTCTTTCGACCTATTAGGAAGTACTTTTAAGGAATTCTTTCTACATTTGGTCTCAAGATTGGATGGTCACTCTTAATGTTCCTAGGCAATGTTTGACTTTGTCTTTTAGGAAAAAAGAGAAGAGAGTGAGCCTAAGTGCGTCGTCGAAAAGTTTTAGATTTTGACATTGGAGCACACCTCTAGAAATCGTCTAAGTGCTTGTAAGGGTCCTCATTGGTAAATCCATAAAAAGATGGTAGGAGTTGGATCATACTGGACTTAATCTCTTAGTGGTTCACACCTGTAATGGGAATACGAATGTATAGGCTAAAGTGTAAATAGAATGAGTGAAGTACTCCTTCATTGGCTTGGTCATAGAAAAGGTCTTCGGCCATTTGATGGGTGGTTTCCTATGCCTAAGGATTCTCTCAGGTTCTCAGTTGAAAGAATTCAAGTCAAGATCTTGAGATCTTCGACCTAGCATACACCAAGTAGATTTTGATTTTTAATTTTAATTTTAAAAAAAAATTAATGACCAGAAAGAAAATTTAACAAAAGAAAGTAAAGATCTAACCGGATTTGCGAAAGTCTAAAAAAAATTCAATTGTAACCGCCAAGTGGGTTTTTACTTTAGCTCCTTCGGTAGCGATCATTTGCTCCTGTTGTATCTAAAAGAAAAAAAAATTAGTTTTTAAAATTAGATCAAACTATCTTTAATAAAGAAAAACAAACAACAGTTTTCTTCGGTAACGACGCTAAAATTTGATGGCTTTAAAAGAGTCATCGTTAAATTCGTAATACAATACTTATTTAAATTAAATCTAACTTACTAATATTGAGTATAGCAATAAGACCAAGTCGAATCCACAAGAAATTTTGTGTTGAATTTCTAATCAAAGATTGTTGAAGAAAATAGTTAATTTTTTAATCTTTTCTACATTTTCAATTAACTAAATTAAATAAACTTAGCAAATATCAAGTACTTGGGAGATCAATTTCAAATGATTCTTGGGTTTTTAATCCACCTAAATCTATGGCTTGAAATCATGAAATCATGTAGAACTATTTCACTCACCTAGGCATAACATATCGACTCATCATGCTAAAAGCACCAATAAACATACATTATTTCGATTATAATGAAATAAAATCAATTCAATGCATGAATAAAATATCCTAAGCATAAGCTATCTCGGATCAAGTCCTAAGCATAATCTATCTCAGTATCAATTATTCTGACATTAAAAATAAAAACGTAGCTCCAATCATCGAAAAATCAATTAATAGTTTCAATCATAGAATTTAAGCTTCATAGCCCAAGAATGATTTTTTTTAGACACACGTAACTTTCGCTTCCATTGCAAAAGTTTTAATGAAAAAAATTACAATTCACAAAGAGAGCGAGGGAAAGAAAGATCCTAGCCAATAGGCCCTAGTCGCGTGACTTGGTTTTTCTCTGAACCGTAGCATTTTCCGTCTCTGAAACTGCAAGCATTTTTGTTCTTCAAGCTGCACTCTTCTCTAAACTCTCTTTTTTTTGTTGCCAAGCTACACCCCTTTATAGTTGTTGGTGCCTAGAGATTTGTTGGAGTTGATCGTAATTTAGTTGGGATATATCTCTTTGAATCTCACGGTATTATTTGGTAAAATCCATCCTTATCCTTTCTTTTTCTATTATTTAGCCATGCTTGTGCTGGTTGTTAGCGGTTTGGACTTGAGAATTCATTTTTATTTTGCTTACTTCGGGGCTAAGGTTTGTTACTTTATTTTGATCTATTGTTGGGTGTCATGCCTATGACCTGCTTGATAAATTGTTTCAAAGATTCTCTTCATTGAAAATTGTCTTTGCACACAATAAAACTTGCAGATCATAAAATTACTATATCATTGCTTCACTGACACAATTTAATTCATAAAATCACTTAATGACAGTACTAAACAATAGAAAATATTAGACTTGTCAGTAGCCTATGAGAAGTTTACAGCTTCTTCACGTCCATCTGGTCCTCTTGATGCCAGATTTATTTAGGCTTGGTAAGGCACTATACCTACCAAAAATTCAGTTGTCCGCTTGAAAGGTTGCCTTGCCTACAAAGGTCTCCCTGCCCGAACGCAGCATCAATGCAGACTTAGCTTCTCATCGGTGTGGACAACAAGAAACTGTGCGATATGCATTATGTGGTTGTACCGCCGCACATGAGGTATGAGCATTGGTTGACGAGGAAAGGTAAATCGCGAGTGTCCTAATTCCGAACACCTGCTCCTAACGACATCAGTCCATGTCCTTTGGTTTTTGTAGAACTGGCGTAATGCAGGCATCATCGCGGGTGCTCCACCTATTACATTGGCTTTTGTTTGGACACGAGCTACCTCCATGATTTTACAACAATTGCAATTGAAGTATCCAGACGTACAGTATCACGTTATTCTGAGCAAACTCATATGTGCGACCTTACACTTATACTTTTTCAGTAATAGCATTGTTGCTCCTCACATATACGTGTACATTTGAGTTTTGCTGTGAATAAGAATTTAAAAAAAAAATTCGCACATAGCATGATTGTCCTCTTTGGTACCAAGATAGAAATCTTTATGTGACTAAAGACTCATTATTAAAGCATCTTGACACTTTTAATCCTCATGATAATGCATTTGCCTAGCATAAAATCATTGAATTTTGAGGAATAAAATATCACATTATTATGTTTGAAAAACAATATGGTTAATCAGCTAAGTTAATGTTGTGCATTAACATAAGCAATCCCGTCTAAAACCAAAAATCTCAATCGAATTTGACGGGTAGAATTTATTCCTTGTGATTTGGGTATGAAATTGTGAATATAAAATTTAACAAAAGCCCATGATGGAATCCAGCCCTTTTCTCGCGGTCCCCTTGTGTCCGCGTTGGCGCGTTATTTATTTTTTTTGGGGTCATCATTGCCTCCTCTTTCTCACTGCAAGTCTGCAAGGGCGATTACATGGCAGCTACTACTGTGTGTAGCCTCTCTCGTGTCGTGTCGTGTCGTGTCGTGTCGTGAGTCTCTGACACAGTATAAAGTCCGTGACCAAACCTCCCGCTTCACATTTCACAAGAGGTGACAGTGAACCCTCGAACCCGCTTAGGGCATCTCCAACCATACCCTCCATTTTGGAGTGTACTTTCACTCCAAAATGGAGGGTTCAACAAAAACCTCTCCAACCATCACTCCATTTTTCACTCCAAATGGAATATTCTCTACATATTTTATTATTATTATTATTTTATTGTATCAAATTTTAATTATCAACATATTATGTGATAATTTAAGTAAATTGCGTAATACTATTAAAATATTTTAAAATGTATTTAACTTTTTAATAATTTTATATAATATTTAATATTTAACTTTAATAATTAATTAATATTTTTATTAATGAAATTAAGAAATTATTTTTTAATTCTACTATATTCAATTATAAGAAATATGAAATTTTAATAATATATTCAATTTTTAAAATAATAGATTTATTTTTCATTTAATTTATATAAAACAATATAAACACTAGATAATTGTACGAGCGAGGTGAATCACAAATACAAAAGGAATTTAAATTTAAAACTAAACTAAAATAAAAAAAATCTAAATTTAAAACAAAAAATCTAAATTTAAAACTAAACTAAAACTAAAATCTAAATTTAAAACTAAAACTAAAATAAAACTAACAAAAATCTAAATCTAAAACTAAACTAAAATAAAAAATAAAAAAAATTAAAAAAAGGCACCCGGCATTTTGCCGGGTGCTACAGTGCTGCGCCAGAATTGGCGCAGCACTGTAGACCCGGCAAAATGCCGGGTACGAATTGGCGCGGGGTTGGACCCCGCGCCAATTATTTGCCAGCCAACCCACGCTATTTTTAGCGTGGGTTGGAGATGGCCTTATGCACTTTTCATGTATGTTTGGGTCTGACGCCACCCAGCCAAAAATTGTTCTTCAAAGGGGCTGATTTACAACAAAGGGACATTAGGCTGTGGGTTTGTTCTCCAAAGTGTTGGAGTCTTTCAAGTCTTTACAGATCTTTCTCAACTTGAAGAGACCAAGAAGTCTTTTAACAACATCTTAATATGAATTTAATATTTAATAATTAATTAAATTTACTCATTACAAATTTATTAAATAAATAAAATTATTAAAAATATACAATATTAAAACAAAAAGTGAAAAAGATACTTAAATTTTATAGGAGAACCATTGAAAATTAATGACCTCTTAAGAGTCTACCATTGACTTTTAATAGTCTCTTGAATCTTTCACCCCTCTTAAATAAGAAATTACCAAAGAAGCTCTTGGAGACGCCCTAACCACCCAATAAATTCGAACGTCGTGCAATGTAACTTTAACCCAAGGCCCTTTGGTTAAGGGTGGAAGTTAGGAAGTGAGTAAGTGGTAATAGTTCCCTTTGGAACTTAAGAATTTGTTAGTAAGTTTTCCGGTGTTTGGATGTTATTGGGAAGTATGATTTGAAAAATGTTATGTTTTTTCCGATGTTTGGATGGTAATGTGAAAACGGAAGTGAAAAAGTTGACCACAAAGTTGACCGCAAAATAATATTAAAATAAAAATTAATTAAAAACATAAAAATTGGACTGTAATTAGAATGCAAGTGAGATTTACATGATCAAAAAATTAACTGTTTTATGTTACAACGTATTACAAATGAGATTTACATGACGACAAAATTAACTGTAGCACTCCGAAAGTGAGAAAATGTTTGTGTAAAAGAGAAAAGAGAAAATAAAAAAGGGTTTGCTTATTTTCCTTTTTCGGTGTTTGGATAGATAGAGAAGTGAGCAATTATACTTCCCCATTTTCTTACTTCCGCCCACTTCCTTGTAACCAAACGCGCCCACCCAAGCCAAACCAGCTTAATCTGACTCGGCCCAGGCCAAGGCCCAGCTAAGAGAAACAAGCTAATTAATTGTTTATGTCGAGATAGATGATGTAAAATTTTAATTGTTCAGACAGCTAGAAGCGTGTGTAATGAAAAAAATTCTGAAAGGTTTTCTTTGTTCTTCATTCTTTGTTCTTTGCATTTTTATCTCTTCACCACAAGCATCACATTCCCAAAATTAAAATTAAAATGAAAAAAATAACGGTGACAAAATGCTGTCAAGGCTAGAACTACGAGCACATTTATCATAATTATTATTACAATCAGTTAGGAGCAAAAAGATAAATGGCCATATCATTTCCCCCGTTTATGCCTTCCTATTATTATTGGGTATACCACTGTATACAAGAATGCTCTCTCATCTTCTCCCAGTAAGAACAAGTATAAATATCTCATTTCGCAAAACTACAGTAAAAAAAATTATAAAATTACAAAATAAATTTGCCAATTTACAAACCCCATACCCGGATCCTCACCGTTGATCCCCTCCGCTCACGTTCCCAAGGCCCCACTCTGCCGCCTGCTGTGGTCCCGAAACCGCCTGAGCACCCCATCGACTGCCACATCGATTGCGTCCCTCAACCCCCGCGGATCCCGTCCTCCGCTCCGCCGTACACCAGCGTCGGTATCATCTCCACAACCTTCTCCCTCATTCTCCTCACCCTCTCCTCCCCAATCCCCGCCAGCACCCCCCGTACGGTCACCGCCCCTTCTCTCACCGCCCTCCTGTCTATAAACACCGACCACTCCCCGCCACCGCCGCTCTCCTCACCGCCCGGCAAGTACCACGCGTACTGCACGTACGCGCTCCGCTTCCAGAACAGTACCGGGATCGATCCCGCCACCATGCAATCGAACATCGACCGCCTCGTGAAGCTGTCCCCTCTCGGCTGCAGGCAGAATGTCGAGTTGAGGAACAAGCTCACCGTCTCCCTGCTGCGGTTACCGCACCGGCCGCCACCGCAGTCCACCGACCGGCACGTGCCGTTCGCGCCCGCGCACTCGCCCAGCAGCAGCCCCCGGAAATCGTCCTTGAACCCCGACCGGGCCGCCCCGGCGAAGCTGAAGAGCGCAGTTCGGGTCCGGTTCAGCACAAAGCCCTGCCACCGCCTCACCTCGGTCGCGGATCTCGGGTGGAACCCGGTCGGGTAGGGGACTCCGATATCTTTGTCGTCCCAAGGGTTCCGCTCGATGAGGAGGCGGGTGACGTTCCCCATCTCCGGCATGTACAGGAAGCTCCCGCCCCAGTCACCCTCCCTAGACCGCCGGAAGTCCCACGTGATGCGGCCCAGCATGATGAAGTGGTCCCAGCCGTTGGATCGGATCCAGGGGTCCTGGTCCTTGATCCAGCGGAGAAGCATCGCGCACGCGCGGTCGCGCTCGCCGGAGGTCGAGTTCGACGACCAGAGGTGCTTGCCGACGGCGAGGCCGGCATAGAAGGGAATGTAGAAGGCGGTGGCCTCGGTCGGGTTGAGGGTCCGGCAGCGGTGAGAGAGCATGCGGTTGTGGTAGATGATCTCAGCGGCGAACTGGTCAGTGGCGAACCAGGAGGGAAGGAGGGAATCGGGGACGATTCCGGCGAGATCGGCGGAGCTGCGGCCGAATCCGCTGTTGGAGAGAGCGTCACAGCGGGAATTCCAGGGGTTGAGGTCGTCGCAGTGGTCGACGAGCTCCTTGTTGAAGAAAGGGGGGAGGTCGTAGACGAAGAACTTGCCGGAGCTACAGGCATCGGCGCCGTCGGAAACAGCGGCGGTGGGAGGAGGAGGGCGGCGGAGGCGGGAGGTGGAGAAGGAGCGGGCGTAAAGGAGGAGGGCCAGCTGGAGGGAGAGGAGGGCGGCTAACAGGAAGGCGCGGTGAAAGGGGGTGAGGTTGACGGTGGTGAGCTTACTGGAGGAGGTGTCAGGGGATTTGGGCCTCTTGAGGAGCTGGGCGTCTGGCGGCGGAGAATCGGAGGGCTGAAGCATATTGTTAATTTGCGGTGAGGGCGGAGGCGGTCACGGGATCCCGATAAAAGCTTTTTGCGAAACGGAAGCGGAGCAGAACGGAGGAAATGTCTGTTATAAAACCCTGGTGGGCTGGTTTAGTTTTGTTGTTGGGTTTTAATGGAGGCGAGGCGGGGGTGGACACGTGTCGGTGGCGTCGGGATAAGTGACGGTTAAGAAAACTGAAAAAAAGTTTGGTTCAGCACTTTTAATTGCCTTGTGCCGCGCAACGTGGAAGAGGGAGGTGGGGCAGTGCGGCCCACTGCTGCATTCAGAGCAGAATTTCGCAGGAGTTTCGGGGTTCGCCGACGGAAATCAAGCCCGAGGAGTTTACCTTTTGGGTAACGGGTTAGCGATTGGTGGTCAAGAGACTCAAGACTTGATTGTAACTAATTAATTTTGGATTTTTAGGGAGAAAAAAATATGTGTGTTTTATTTATTTTTTTTTCTTGAGAGAAAAAAAAAAAAAACGAGATTTCTATAAATAGTTGCCGACACTTTTCCATGTACGTGGTCTCTTCTCCTGTTTTGCTTGGTCTATCATTATTAGAGGATGCTGGGTATTTATTAGGCACGAGAGAGAGGAATCTGAGAGTGGAGTGGAATCATGACACGGATGTTAGAGTGTGAGGAAAAATAATTAAGGTGTTTCCCAAATAACCGCAGATGCAGCGTCTAAGGGGTTTTTCAACCGGATGCTTGAGTGCTTCAATGGGGAATTCACGTGCTACAGCTAGCAAGATGTTGCTTAGATGAGCTGGTGTTAGGCACAGTAATGAACATTGGTTGTTTTTTTTTTTTTTTAATGTAAACGTAAATGTAATAAGAATTTCAGTATGAACAATATCACAAAAAAGAAAAAAAATTAAAATAACATTGCACCCATAAAAACTCGAGCTCATGACCTTTAATAACTTGGATTATAAGTTACCATTTATGGTATAGTTCTAAAGTGTTTTTATGTTAGTAAAAAAGACTTTAAAAAGAAGAAATTATAAACCAAAAAAAAAAGTTACAAATTGTATGTACTATCTATTATTTTATAAAATTCAGTATGTACATCCGCTCATAATGAACTGTATGTGGGTCCGTCCTTAGTTAGGCCCCAGTTTGAGTTAGTTACAATCATTTGAGGTTTATTAGCAAGTAATGAGACTTTAAGTGGATTATTTTGTTAACCGCGCACGAACGGTGTCCATCCAAATAGTAGGTCGTATTTTAGTTGAGTGTAACTAATATGTCCACAACAACATTAAGAATCACACATAATTGGAGTAACATTCAATTTTCAGCCAGAAAATCAGATTTTTAGGTTTATGGTTAAATTAAGTAACTGGAAAAACAAATATGCAATAAATTTAACGTTATATGTGATGGATAAAATCAACTTATCGTGGACTGAACCCACCACAAGCAAAATTTGATCGCTCCCCAGGATGTTACCTATCAGAGCACACATGGAAGACACCTTTCAGATTAGGAGCACAGGTATAACGCTGACCTAAGACTCTTGGGCGTAAGAATCAGTAGTCAAAATGAAAAGTTAGGTGTACCGAACAGAAAATTAATGCAGGTGTGTAATGGTGAACTGGAACAGGAAAGCTTTCAGTATATTGGAGGATTAGCACAGAGAATTGTTAGCGTGGTGAGTAGCAGGGGAAACTGCTAATATAGTAGATGTTGGCCAAATGGCACAATCATCTTTTGTTTTGATGATTCTAAAACTCATGTGGTTAAGTGTTATTAATCAAGTTACAAGTGTTTCTAAGTTTATAGATTTCAAGAATTAAGCGTTTAACTTCAACAATATATCAAGTGGAGATATTGAAGTTTTCCAAGTTGATTCAAGCTTCAGATTCAAGCTCAAAAACGTAAATTTGAATTTTGGATAAGTCTACTTGAAGAAAGACTTGAAGATTGTATTAAACTCTTGGTTGTAAGGATTCCAGAGTATCAGATTAGATACTCAAGAATTTCACACACACTCACACAACAGATTTTTTTCAAAAACTATTTTTATAGTTTCCATGATTTGATTTTTGATAGGCAATGTATCCTAAATCAAAATTTTATCTACATATATACACGCACATAGTTTGTTTTACTCAAAATATTTCAATATCTATATATGTTTTATAAAATTACCAAAAGATTTACAAAGTATTTTTCCAATAAAATTTTCATATTTTGAGCTGAAGTCGGTCGACTGCTCATTGTGCAGTGCAGAGTCGTGCTCTGGCCGGTCGATCGAGCAGTTGACCGCATGTGCACTAACATGCACATGAGCATGTGCACTTGGATCAGTCAACCGTTGGTTGAAGCTCACTGGGCTGGCTTCAAGTCTGTTGACCGAGCATTCGACCGCCTATACATTTCTGAGCTCAGAAGTGGTTCTAGCCGGTCGACGGCCCGGTCAACTGAGCGAAACGGCTAACTTCTGTTTGCTTAGTCGGTCGGTCGCCCGATTGACCGTCAGAGGAGCAGAAATGACAGATAGCTTCTTAAAATGGCTATTTTTTGTTTTTGAATTATTGTTTTATCCTCAAACTGATATATTTTATTTTTTAGAGGTCTAAACGGTGTTTTGATGACTGAGTTTACTCTTTAATAATATTTCTTCTCTTTTTTTAAATAAGGATCATTATAGAAATTTTTCATCTAGTCTTTTTAAGAAAATTAAAGAAAATAGTTTGAAAAATTCAAGAAAAATTCTAGTGTTCAAGAGCTTTCAATTTCAAATATTTTGTGCAAGTTTTTCAGTTTTCAAAGTTCAATCTTTTACTGATTCTCTCTCACAAACTTCTTGAACTTCAAATCCATATTCTATATTATAAGAGTTGTATTTGAGAGAGCTTGTGATCTTGAGCATCACCAAGTGATTGTATTCTTCATTGTCTTTGAGAGTTCCTCTTGAGTAGCGGACTGAGAGTTGGAGTTGAGGCTCTGGGTCTTGAGGGACCGCTTGTAGTTGAGTTCTAATGGAGACAGCAGAAATATTTCATCGCGGGGATGGCAGAAATGTAGAACAAGTTTCTCAAACCGTAAAATAAATGTCGTGTTTGTCATTGCTCTTCTCTCGCTTACTCACTAATGTTTATTTGTGCATACTTATAATTGCTCTTGCTCATATTGTTCTTTATATACTTACTCTTGCCATTATTGATCTTTATTCAATCAAGAAGACAATTGTGTACGAGTTCTAGAGCCTTTACGGGGATTCTGGTTCATTGAAAATTTAAAGAATCATAGAATGGTAAGAAAAGTAAGAGAAGAAAAGCGTCCATAAAAGAAGAAAAATCTTACATTCTACTCCTATCATCTCCGATGATGATGAAGAAAATGAGCAAGAAAATGATGAAGTACTCTTTCTTCTTGTAAAGAATGTGAGGAGGATGTTCTACGAAAGAGGGAGATTCAACTATAAAAAGGGAAGATAGCATGGAAAAGATGAAAGAAGAGGAAATGATATTAGCTCATGCTATAATTGCAAGAAGACGGGCCATTTCATTGCTGATTGTCTAAAAGTGAAGAAGGCATTTGCATCAAGAAGCCTTACAAGAAGAAGACAATGAAGACTACCTGGGACTCAAAAAGTAAATTTGCGGAGGACGTTGACACGGTAAATGTTTATTTCATGGCTCACAACAATGAAACAACCAAGGTAATTTCGGAACCTAATTTAAATACTTCAATTTGTCTATAAATGAACTTGGTGACGCTTTTGAACAACTTTAAAATAATTATGATATTCTCAAAATAAAAAGTTTAAAATTAAAAAAGAAAATGGGATTTTACAAAGTAAATTGAATATGATTTAAAAGAAAAAAGAGAATTATCTCTCTCTTGAAAACACTAAAAATAATTTTGATACTTATAAAGTTTCTTGCAAGACTAAATTCTTAGTATTAATGAAAATGGGATTTCTTTAATGAAAAATAAAATTAATACTTTGAGCAATATTTTGAAGAAATGACCTCCTTTCCCGTGGTGCCTATAAATACCCCTTGGGGTTCAACAGAGGGATATTCAGAACTTTAGAGTTGTTATTATCTAGTTTTTAAAATTTATCGTTTTTGTTTCCTTCTTCTTCTAGTTTTAGTTTAATTAGAGTGAAAGAAAGAGAGTATGTAAAAATTATATTTGAAGGGTGACAAGCTTATACAAGTAATTACTTCTCTTTCTTCTTTCCATTTACTTATTGTTTTCATTTGCTTCTATCTCTTTGTTTTAGTGTAACTCCTTTTCTTTTGACCTCTTCTCTCTTGTTGTTTCATTTACTGTCATGTTTAACAAACTCTTTCATTGCAATGGCTAACTAACTACTAACTCAGAATCTCTAACAACTTAATTGATAATCCAAATGAGTCAATAGTGTCAAACAAGTCTTGTGCAAATGAGAGTTATGACATCTTAAGACGAGGGTTATAACTCTAACTTGCCTACAAGTATTCCCTTTCTTATATTTCATACTTAACGGATTTTTGATGATCTATAAATTGTAATCTTTACTTGTGTTTGTAAGTTAGAGATATTCCTTTTAATTTTTCCAATACCATTAGTGCACTTGTTTCTTTCTTTATTCTCGCCTTCTATTGGATCTTGATAAGGGAACGTTCAAGTTTTCGCCGTGTAAAACTAAGTTAAAGGAAGAACTTTCACTCGATTTTCACTATGCATAAGGGTTATGCTTGCTTATGATCCATCATGAGGCTACATCTTCAAAAAATTAGAGATTAATGGGAGCACTTAGTAGAAAGTTAGCCATGCGCTTTTACCATTAAGAAAAAACATTTTTACAAACTACCAAACCATTCTAAACAATTCTTGAACCCAACTTGCTTTCATTTTCAAATTCTTTATTTGAAATAAAGAAATTTCTCTTTTTTGAACAAAGAAGTCGCATCAAGGTTTCATCGCTCTCCCTCCTTATAGATACGACCCGTATAGCTAGTTCGCTACTACAGAAGAATCGCAAATTCAGTAACATTGACACACACTCCTTTACATATATTTGTGCATGTTTTTTGCCGATTAGGGAGGAGCACTGTATAGTAAAGTTAATCTTGCTTTCAAAGGCAGAGCTAAAACAGCAGCTTCACGTTGCAAAGCTACTCTTTTTGGAGAAGCTATCTTAGCTTCGCTTATAGCCAAAAAGAAAGCTTTGAAGGCTAAGCTCAAGGTTTTTCAACCCAAGCGGGCTAACATTCAGTTTTCCCAAGTCTCTGTGTTGGATCAGTTGGATCCAGGTAACACGGACTTGCAGGATTATCTGAGCAACAAGCGGAGACTTCGCTCCGAAAAGTTAGTTCACATCTCGCTAAGATTTACCTAGAGGGGGTGAATAGGTGACTAGCTAATCTAAAGGTAAATTAATGCGGAATTAAAACTATTTATGTAAACTAAAAATTCTTAAGCACAACACATAAAGTATAACTTAAGAGTGTAGCCGAATTTCCCGTGAAGGGCTCTATACTAACTCCTCAAGATTCCTCTAGATAAGAGTTGAGGTGCCACTATGACTCTCTTGGTTGAATACAAGTGTGAGCAAACAATCCCAAGCATATATCAATTTAAGCACAATATATATCAAGCATATAAAGATGAAAGCAATATAAGCATGCAAGATATAAACAAGTGTGAGATAGAGAGAGAGTAATCGCAAACACGGGAGATTTGTTCTGAAGTTTGAGCACACTTGCTCTACGTTCCCACCTTCAACACTATGAAGGATTTTCACTATAAACCGATCCCACCGGATCACTCGGTGCCGCAACACCTAAAAGTGAGTTCACACTAAAACTCATTTGGACTCTCTAGTCCCTTCACTCGTTCACACAAGAACTACACACCGCAAGCACACTAGCTTGCCGAGGCCGCACCACTACAATGAGCTCTCACTGGAACTCGAAACACCGCGAACCCGCAAGTCCGCCTCCTCAAAACAAGAATGAGAATTTGGTGATCACAACACTTTGATCACCTAAAATCACTCTTACAATAACTCTCCTATAGGATAGATATATCAATGGAAAGCTCAAGTATGTGTGAGAAAAACAAGGATGGAATGTGTGGTGGAAAACACAAGAACATTACTTTTGAAAACTCTTGATAAACTCTCCTTTTGAATGGAAGTATTTGGCTCTAAAATAAGTAGAGATAAACGCTTAATTGAGTAGGAAAAACCAGCTCAAAAACTCACTTAAAATCTTGCTTAAAATAGTCTATGGAAGCCCTCTTTTATAGGCCAAGAAAAACTAGTCGTTGGGGTCCAATCAGCAGTACAGACTGCAGTCGGTCGACCGCCCGGTCGACCGGCCAACGGTCAGATTTCTGACCATTGAGCCAGCGGTCGACCGGTCCGGTCGACCATGACCTAGATACAGAGTAGAGCTCTCTACCGGTCGACCGCCCGGTCGACCGGGGCCATTCCATAGAGCAGCACTCTCTGGCGGTCGCTGGGTCGGTCGACCAGCCCTCTAGCCAAATAAGGCGTGCATGTTTTGTGCATGTCGGTCGACCGACTCGGTCGACCGACTCCTGGCTCGGTCGACCGTGCGGTCGACCAACAGAAGCCAAAACGGTGTCTTTTTAGGGATTAAAAACTTGGTATTTTTCCTTCAATAAAATCCCATAAATTCTCTAAAAATCTATAAAAATAAGTTCAGTATTATATTTTGATACACAAACATGTTTGAGTAAAAATCAAAACATGTTACAAACATTTTGAACTATTTTTGTAACTTAGAAATTTTGGCTTAAAACAAAATCTGTATTTTCCAAATAGATTTTTTTCAAAACTTCTCCAAATACAAAAATAAGATATTTTAAATACTTTTAAAGCATAGAGTGTATGGATATGATCCACTACACATACATGATGAAATATCTATGTTTTTGATAATAACCACTAAAATAGCTTTGGTTAAAATACATGTACATATGAAACTCCAAAAATTAAAACGGTATTTTTCAAAATGAAAAGTCTTTTATGAAAACTCGTATAAATCTTGTGTGTGAGTGTATATGGTATACATGAGCAATCCACCAACTATTCTATCCTTTACATTTTATCTAAAAATAAAATCTTAATGAAAACAAACCTAGACACAAGTCTCTCTTGAAGGGCTTCACTTGAAGTCTTCTTCTCCTTCTTGACTTGGTCCAAACATGATCCAAAGAACTAGACTCCTCTTGAGTACTTGATGTGGTGTTGATGCATAAGCTCTTGAATCAACACGTGCTAGCTCCAAACTTTACTTGAAATTTTTTGTTGAAGCTACACACCTACTAGGATCTTGATCATATATCTGAGACTAATTAAACACAAAATCATTAGTGCTATAACTACATGAGTTAATCATCATCAAAACTAGAGTGATGGGCCTTTGGGCTAACAATCTCCCCCCTTTGATGATGACAAATCATGGAGTTATATATGTATGGATAAAGTTAAGCTTCATAGAAGCTCCCCCTTAACTCATGCATAACAATAAACAAATAAGATATGGCAATGAAGTGTATAAAACTAAACAAACATATATGCATCAATAGGGTGAGAGAAACATACATAAGTCAAAAGTCCTTTTTCCAAAAACTTTCTCCCCTTTTTTGTTTAAAACTTTTCCAAATACCTTCTCCCCTTTTTGTTTAAACATTCAAAATCATTCTCCCAATTTTATAAACAAAAGATACATAAACACAAACATGCATAAACTCAATATATGCAAAACTCAAATATGCATATATAAACTCAAAATCTTTCTCTCCCTTTTTGTCAATTATCAACAAAGGGGTTAAAGTAAAAAAAAAATGTCCTCCCCCTTTTGTCCGAAACAAAAAGCAACAAAAGGTGAAATCAAATCAACCATTAAAGAGATATATGCGATATACATTCACGAAGAGAGAGACGTGAAGTTAGCTCCCCTACATACATGCATTACATGAAGAAGGAATGACAAGCCCTAACTCACATAACGCATAATATGTAATGCATAAGAGGAGATGTGAAGCTCCCCCTAAACACGTGTATTGCATACAGAAGAGTTGTCAAGCTCCACATATAAGATACACTCAACATGAATTTATATGTTGAAGAGATATTAAGCTCCCCTTGCATATAGCAATACAAATCAAAACATCTTTAACACAAATTTTTGATAATTATTAAAACAAATTTTGAGATATCTTTATAAATAAACAAAAATTTTTAAGATACCAATGTAAATAAGCATTACACATTTTGAATTTTTCTTAACTTATCAAATCAATTGGAGATATCACAAGATCTTGATAACATATGAAATAGGAAATTTGTAATACCAATTAAAATTGAAATACTTGTACATTTTGATATTAATGAAAGAAAATATTTTATATATACCAATTGAAATATATGGTAAATTTGATACAAAAAAGGTAAAACATATTGATACCAAAGAAATTTAAACCCAATTGGAAATAAAACATATTGATACCAATTGAAGTATATTATAAAGATTGATACCAATAAAAACACCAAATGAAAATAATGCATAAGCTTCAAAAAAAATACCAATTTAGATACCAATTGAAAACAAGATTTAATTCAAGCTTAGCATAAAAAAATTTTGTGCTTTAAACTTGTAAATAAATCGTAAATCAAGCACAAACAAAACATATATATGTATGAAAATGAAAATACCAATAGAAATTGATATTATTTGAAATTTAAAGCATACATATATAGAAACAAATTATGAGTATACCAAAAAAAATGTCAATTGTGATACCAATTGAAACTATGATGTGAATCAAGTGTATAACTCATAAAAATCCACTCTTTTCATGCACAAGATAAAAGATTTTCAATACGGCATACAAGGCATGCTTGCCCATCCGTCCGCCCTTTAACGGGGTTGGTAGGGGTTTTCAAAAATAGGAGTTTAAAATATTTTATCATTGAAAACACTACCAAATGAAGAATACATAACTAGTTAAAAGTAATTTTTGAAAAACTAGTTAAAGATCCTTCAAACATAAAATCAAATCATATATATCTCATGAATTATACAAAATACACAAATATTGTCACTCAAGATCATAAAGCTCAAAAATGCTCATGATAACATAGTCATGAGAAAACAAATAAAATGTGAGTGTACAAGCATCATGTGAATAGCATATTCATGAAAATAGTCAATTAGGCTCAAAAACATCAATCATGTGAAAAACATAAAAATTCATTTTATCAAACAAATATGAAAATCATAAAGATTTTATTTTTCATTTTAAAAACAAACTTCAAGGTATATGTATGATTTATCCAAGGCTAACAATATACATACATATCCTAAAATAAAATGAGTCCATAATGTAATTTGAATAAAAGCAGTGACTCAAGGGTATACATGTATATTTATCAGTTTTGAACAAAAATTACATATACATGAAGTAAAACATGCACAAAAATAGGCAAAACAAGTATAAATGAGGGAATCATTAAAACTAGGCTATACATGTGCATGTAGTGAGTACAAATAAACAATAAAGTGTAACGGTATATGAATCAAATGTTACTCACTACTTCTACACGTATATACACAAGTTTTGATAAAAACTACATTTAAACAAGTATTTACCGCATGAAGCACAAAACATGGTTATTTTAACAAATACTAACACATGCCAAAAATCATGTAAACTAAAATAGGAGTTTAGAGGTAGTTACCAAACTATAAAAACTATACTCCAAATCTTCAAAACATGGTGGTCGTCCCACCAAACTTCCTTGATAGTGGTGCATCAAATGTATGTCCATAAGTCTATGTGCATTCACCACCAAGGCACCAAATCGCTCACGTCATGTGAGAGCCCGCACCTACATCAAATACAAAAGATAGGAATTTTGGTACCCATTTTCTTTGGGTCCTCGGGGGTTAGCATTGTAAGGAACCCAAACATTTTTATCAGTAAAATTTAAAGAGAGAATTCTATCACAACAAAATTTTGCTAAATGGCCTTTGTAGCCGCAATGTGTACACTTGTATACTCTAGGATGCATATGTGTATGATCATGACGTGCAAAGTGTGCATATGCATATTGTGGGTGATGTGCATGAGCATGTGGAGCTTATTTCTTTTGAAACAAGGTTTCCAATTTAGAATGGTTAAATGCACAATTGCTCAAAGTTGAGCTCAAACAATCTGTTTTATTTTTCAAAAATTTAACTTCATTTTTATTAATGGTTGTAGCATGAAAAGCATGATCAACAATCTTTTTCTTTTTAGAAACATTTTTTTTCTTTTTCAATAATTTTTCTTTTCAAGGGGTTATTTTCATTTAAAGCAATCTCCTTTTTTTTCCACCAACAATTTTATTTTTCAAAGAAGTATTTCCTTCACAAAGATCATTCAATTTAGAAAGTAAGGAATATTTTCCTTTTTCAACAAATCATTTTCTTTTGAAATGCATTCCAATTTATTTTTAAAGGAATCATTTTCTTTTAACAAGCAATCAAATTTATTTTTCATTTTCTTGTTATCCTTTTTAAGCATGCCATATTTTTCAAGAAGTTGTTGACAAAATGAAGCAAGTTCATTATAAGACATATCAACATCCTCTTCTAACTCAGATTCGGTATTTACCTCAAGGGGATTATCCCCTTGGACCATGTAGCATACGTTAGAAGCCTCACTTTCAACATCCGAGTCGCTCCGCGCATAGTATTGTTCTTGTTCGCCAAGGGAGAGTATTGTGTTTCATATTACAAAAGCTGAATCAATGTTAGAAACCCTAAATAAATATTCATCATTTAGGGTTGACTTTAAAGCATGAATGGCTTTTGAGTTAGCCTCAATATACTTGCTATTACTAACATATGAATCCTTAGTGGTAGCAAGATAAACATGAATACTTAGGCCTTTGAGGTACATAGACATCTTAACTTTCCAAGTTTGGATGTTAAGAATGTCAAAAGTGGGAGGTGAGATGAAATCTATGTATGTGTACAAATATTGTGATTAGCTATAAAATAAGAATTTTTAACTCAAGGTTGTTGACCCAAATCAAGAGCACGTGGCTCTGATATCAATTGAGATTTACCTAGAGGGGGTGAATAGGTGACTAGATAATCTAAAGGTAAATAATGTGAAATTAAAACTATTTATGCAAACTAAAAATTCTTAAGCATAACACACAAAGTATAGCCTAAGAGTGTAGCCGAATTCCCTATGAAGGGCTCTGGACTAACTGCTCAAGATTCCTCTAGATAAGAGTTGAGGTGCCACTATGGTTCTCTTGGTTAAAACTGAGTAGGAAAAACTAGCATGAAAACTCACTTAAAATCTTGCTTAAAACTGTCCATGAAAGCCCCCTTTTATAGGCCAAGAAAAACTAGCTGTTGGGGTCCAATCAGCAGTCCAGATTGTTGTCGGTCGACCGGCCAACGGTCAGATTTCTGTCCGTTGAGCCAGCGGTCGACCAGTCCAGTCGACTGTGACCTGGATACAGAGAGCAGAGCTCTCTGCTAGTCGACCGCCCGGTCAACCAAGGCCATTTTCAGAGAGCAGCACTCTCTGGCGGTTGATTGGCCCTCCAGCCAAACAAGGCGTGCACGCTTTGTGCACGTCGGTCGACCGACTCGGTCGACCGACTCCTGACTCGGTCGACCAACTCGACCGGCAGAAGCCAAAATAGTATCTTTTTAGGGATTAAAAACTTGGTATTTTTCCTTCAATAAAATCTCAAAATTCTCTAAAAATCTACAAAAATAAGTTCAGTATTATATTTTGATATACAAACATGTTTGAGTAAAAATCAAAGCATGTTACAAACATTTTGAACTATTTTTGTAACTTAGAAATTTTGGCTTAAAACAAAATCTGTATTTTTCCAAATAGATTTTTCAAAACTTCTCTAAATACATAAACAAGATATTTTAAACACTTTAAAAGCATAGAGTGTATGGATATGATCCACTACACATACATAATAAAATATCTATGTTTTTTTATAATAAGCGCTAAAATAGTTTTGGTTAAAACACATGTACATATGAAACTCCAAAAATCTAAACGGTATTTTTCCAAAATGCAAAGTCTTTTATGAAAACTCATGTAAATCTTATGTGTGAGTGTATATGGTATACTTGAGTAATCCACCAACTATTCTATCCTTTACATTTTATCTAAAAATAAAATCTTAACAAAACAAACCTAGACACAAGAATTCTCTTGAAGGGCTTCACTTGAAGTAGTCTTCTCCTTCTTGACTTGGTCCAAATATGATCCAAAGAGATAGACTCCTCTTGAGTACTTGATGTAGTGTTGATGCATAAGCTCTTGAATCAACACGTGCTGGCTCCAAACTTTACTTGAAAACCTTTGTTGAAGCTACACACCTACTAAGATCTTGATCATATATCTGAGACTAATTAACACAAGATCATTAGTACTATAACTACATGAGTTAATCATCATCAAAACTAGAGTGATGGGCCTTTGGGCTAACACTCGCCAGCCCAGTGCGAACAAGCAGAGTGTCAACATATGATGGTACATTCCGTCCACTGTTGTTTGAGCCAATCCCCACAACTTCTCCTCCAAGTCAGCAATCGGTGTTCAATCGGTTGTCAGTTCAAACTTCTGAGAAACTCAAGTCTCGAAATGACAAGGCAGTAAAGGTGTCTCACCTCGCAGCTGTCTCTGTCAACATGATAAGTAGGGAAAGGGATCTGCTACAATCTCAAAGAAGGAAACAGGGAGTTCGCACTCCCTCATTCAGTTCTTTGGGCCTGATTATAGCCCTGGCTTAGGTCAGGTTCTGGTCGAACAAAAAGGTGCCTTTCAAGGTACTCATTCTAGGGTAGCAATATCCTATAATTATGGACAGTCATCTTCCTCAGAAGCTATGTTGCCAGAACTATTGAGACACCAATTCTAATGGTCCGATGATAAAGAAGAAGCCAACGGCTACGCTTCCTCCGCCACCATCAGCTCTATGCAGGCAGGGTTCATATCAGCCAACATGGCTGATAACAATAATGATGATGATCTCCGTCATCGCATGGAGGCACAGGAGCAGAATTTCAAGGCCCAGCAAGAAACCTTGGATAATATCCAGCAAATATTAGCTCAGCTCCTGACAAACTGGAGCAATGATAACACAACCGATAGTAATCACGAAAATAAAGAGAACAACAACAATGAACCTCTCAAGACCAATCATTCAAAGGAGGGCTCTTCAATCGATGTTGAAGTGATCAAAGGCATCCAAACTCAGATCGCATCCCTGGCCCATAGGGATGAACTGAAGAAAGTAGGGGCAGTTCGTTCTTACCCCTTGGAATGGGATTCAGTCCCATATCCGCCAAAGTTCAAGTCGCCAACGCTGTACTCGTATGATAGCAAGAGCTCGCCAAATCAGCACATTTACTACTTCTGATCACAAACTGGTAATGTGGTAGTTAATGATGCTATCATGGCTAGACTATTCCTTGGCAGCCTGAATGGGGTAACCTTTGATTAGTTCAGGAGTCTTCTCGCAGACTCCATCAATTCCTGGCTTGACTTGAAAACCTGATTCCTCTCTCGATTCTACGAGGATGATACCGAGGTGACCATGGACACACTCCTTTCGGCAGTCCAGAAAGGAGGAGAATCTACGGGATTACATAGAGAGGTTCCGCAGCCTTTCTCTTATGTTCCCTTTAGGCATGCCTTTGCCTATGTTGCTTCAAACGTGTAGGCACAACTTTCTCGATAAAGTGGAAGCTCACATGGGAGCCGTCAACGCCCACACTTGGAAGGACCTTGTTGAACAAGCCAAGATAACTGAGAAATCAGCTAAAAGTTTGAGAGCCCCAAAAGCAGGTGGAGAGTCAAGGACAAAAGCTATGACATAGCTGAATCTTCTGATACTCATCATTGAAAGTATATGGAGGAACTCGATCAAAGAAGGGTAACTCTAACAAAACTTCAGAGTATCAGAAATAATATTCCTTCAAAGATGAACATGTGGTGACACTTTTTTACTTGCTCAACAAAGGCAATAAGCTCAAGTTGCCAAAGGTTAGACTCCCAGGCGAAGTGGTCGAACGAACGATCCCAACTATTATCTTTCCATAGGATGGTTCATCATCCTACTTGCAGGTGCAATGCACTTAAGGATAAAATTTAAGCGCTGATTGAAGCGGGTGTTTTGACTCTAAAGTCAGAACATAAAAAAGCCACTGCCTAACTCCTATCCTGAAAGGGAGTATGGAGATAGTCAACTCTACTTCCAAAAGCCATTGGTCTTATCCCATTAACGCTAAAGCAATGGGACTCAAGCCAGTCTAAAGCAAAAGATAAGTCTTGCATGTCTCTTGCAGCAGATGTCACACCAGCAACTCCTTTCAGCAACTCTGAAGAGGAGACAACCGTCCCGACAGACACTAGGCCTGATAGATAATACTTGCAATAGTACAAGCAAACCCCGATGAGACACAACAGCTAATGACGTAGAAAAACGAATAGGGGGTTGGAATATGTCATTCCACCAACCAAATGGGAACAACCTTTCATAGTAAAGGCAATCTACTCCAGTGGAGCTTATCGCCAAACGAATCCAAACGGTAACACACTCCTGATGCCAATCAACGATAAGTGCTATCCATGATCACGTTGACACTATACCTCTGATCAAAGAAGTACTATACACGATCATGTTAACATTACTCCTCTGATCATCAAGTCGGACTCGTCTGAATGTTTCATCTCCTCAAGGAGTTCCTTCCGGGAGGAATCAATTTTAACCATCTCTGCAATCTTATTTTGGCAAATCAATTTGACTTCACGACAATCTTGAATGAACCGAATTCATTAAAGAAGGTTTGTGATGCATCCTTACAGGACCTTTCTAATGTTTTTACATTTATGTTCATATTCGTTGACCAGCTGTGACTAAACTTGATTATGACGAACTAAAGTGAAACTCCATGAGAAATCTCAACTTACTCGATATATTCCCTGTGAAGTTTGTACTCCATATATAGACATAAAGATTAGCCGAGAACCAGAGTCTTGATGAACAAAAGGTGACACACGCGAGGAATGTCGATCTACCCAACAAATTCTTCATGAAGTTTAGACTTAACTCTTTAATCCCTAGTGAAATTTTAGAGGTCACCAGTGGAATACAGAAATGTTCACTTCATGTGACATGATCTGAAGCCTTCGATGAATAAGGCTAGAGGAAAATATTGGCTTCTAAGCCCAATATAAAATCCTCAACAACTCATCATGCTGAGGTAAATAGCATGGCTAACCCAACTCAAATGGTAGTTAGTAAAGGTATACCAAACCCGTTGATAGCTGAGGATTAGCTAAAAATCTTAAGGGACCTGATCTCACTTTTCCCACCAAAGTCCCCCTACCAATTCTTGTCCATGGAATGGTAGGATCACAAAAGACTGTATTCATTTTTTTAATAAAATGAATCACAGATCAGAACTGTCATACTTAAAGCTCATGCCTATGACAGTAAAATTTATTCTGACGGATCTCACTAATATCCCCAGCAGATCAAACTCCACTTATCATTCTCTTTAATAGAATGACAGATCAAATTGTTATTCTGTTTAACACCTCTAACAGTAAATGAATCCTTATCAAGTTAACATCACACACCTCTAACAAGTTGTTTTACAAATTTTGAAGTGGAGAAGCTGTCACGATCACTTCTGACAAAATCTCCTTCTAATTTCCAGTAAGAGATTTGGTTGCTAAGTTAATGATTACCTCTGATAACTTTTTAGGAATAATCTTTTCCCTACTGAATCCTCACGGAGTTCTTTTGTCACGTTAATGATTAACTCTGACATATAATCTCTTATGAGATTCATTTCTAACTCCCTAGTGAGTGTTTGATAGACTCCCCTCAAAGTCTATTATTTTCCTTTTCAGTTCTCAGTAGACTTTCCTGATTGTCACGTTAATAATATACCTCTAACAATTTCTTTCAAATAACATCCGAAGGAGATACCAATTTCCCCATGGAGTTTATGATCAAGTCCTATTTTTGACAGTGGAATCTTCTTTTTTTATCGCCATGTCCAGCTTGTCACCCCTGAACGGTAGAAATTCTGAGCTTGGTGGCTTCTCAATCGGTTATATCCATATTACCTCTGAACTGACAGATAGTCAAGTCTCATCTTCCAGTCCAGTAAGGACTACTCCTTTGTCGTTATGTCCAGTTCATCACCTCTGAACGGTAGGGTTTTGAGTCTAGTAACTCTTAATCGGTTATATCCATATTACTTCTGAACCGACGGATGCCTAGATCTCTCCCCTTTATGGTACTCAAACTGTTATGTTCAGTTTAACACCTCTGAACAGACGAGTCCATAACCTTATCCTCCTTTCCCCTGTCAGGGCTGGGAGTTCTTGCTGTCAAGTTAATACGATTACCTCTGAACAGCGAATTGCGAGCCTGGTGTCTCTTAGTTGGTCATGTCCATATTACCTCTGAATCGATGAGTGTGTAGATTTAATTCACCTTTGCAGTCCCTAGTGGCTAGCTGCTAAGTTAATGTGATTATCTCTAGCAACAGAATCGGAGTTTAGTGTGTCTTAGTCAATCATGTCTAGTTTATTACCTCTGAATAGATGGATCCCTAAAACCGGATTCACCTTTAATTTGTCATCATGTCCAGTTCGTCTCCTCTGAATGACAAAATTTTGAGTTTGGTAACTTCTCAATCTGTCTTGTCCAATCAATCACCTCTGAACCGATAGATAGCCAAGTCTCTGCTTTTTATTTACTATTATGTCCAGTTCGTCGCCTCTGAACAGTAAAC
Organism: Agave tequilana; assembly: GCA_038442645.1. Classification (NCBI taxonomy): domain Eukaryota; kingdom Viridiplantae; phylum Streptophyta; class Magnoliopsida; order Asparagales; family Asparagaceae; genus Agave; species Agave tequilana. The sequence continues at coordinate 12,533 of JAVJIF010011107.1, read as the reverse complement.
ACTTCGAGTTTGGTAATTTCTAATCGGTTATGTCTAATTCGTCACATCTGAACCGATGAATATCCAATCTCTCTCTTCTTTGTCGTTATGTCCAGTTCGTCACATCTGAATGATAAAGTTTCGTGTCTAGTGATTCCTAATCAGTTATGTAATTCGTCCCCTTTGAAATAATGGATACCCAAATCTAACTTTCTAGTCCTGTAGGGACTCTTCTCACTGTTATGTCCAATTTATCACCACTGAACAGGGAATCCTCTTTCTAGTGATTCCTAACCTGTTATGTCCACATCACCTCTGAACAAACGGAATCCTAGATCTGCTCTCTTTTGTCCCCAATAAACTCTCATACTCACAGTGATTTTATCATGTTCCTAACCTTTGAGTAATTTCAGTCACGGGTTCTAATTCCTTTGGGAATTCTATTTAGTGAATGCTCACTCTTTTGAACACCCGAGGCAATTCAAAGCATTTTTAAATTCGAATCATCCCATTACGGATTTATGAAAACTTTGAAGGGGGTTTTGTTGTCACTCTAAAAGGATAAACTCTCAGACAGCTCTTCAACCGGTCTGAACGATGTCTAACTTATCGATATTTATAAAAGATAAGTCGCAGACAAGCTAATGACCAGTTCTGCTCATCCCTGAGGGACAAATCAGTGACTTGGACTCTACTGATCCAGTTAACCAGACAGTAAGCCAATATTACCTTTGAAGAGACCTAAGCAGGCTTAAGATTCTAAGTTAGCTCAACATTTAGTCTCGCATGAGTCCAAGGGGATAGCCTCGCTTAAGAGGCTAAGTTTTCTAGCTTCGCCTCGAAGCTCTTCATACCTCTACAGAGAGCTAATTTACAGTTTCGCTTGAAGCTAGTTCTAACTTCACCCGAGGCTAATTATAGCTTTGCCTGAAGCTCTACACAGGCGCGTTGAAGGCCAATTTTTATCTTCGCCTGAAGCTTAGCATAGCTCTGTTGAGAGCTTACTTCTACCTTCGCCAGAAGCTCGGCACAACTTTGCTGAAGAGCTAAAATGCTTAGTTTTGCCTCCAACTGGCTAGCTTTGTATGAGGAGGTTAGTCTTGCCTCTACTGGCTAGCCTCGCCTCCAACTGCTAGCCTCGCATGAGGAGGCTAGCGTCGTCTCAAACTGGCTAGCCTCGCATGAGGAGGCTAGCCTCACCTCCAACTGGATAGCCTCGCATGAGAAAGCTAGTGTCGCCTGATGAGGAGGCTAGCGTCGCCTCTACTGGCTAGCCTTATATGAGGAGGCTAGCCTCACCTCCACTAGCTAGCCTCACCTGAGGAGAGTAACCGCCTACTAAGTTAGTGGGGGGAGTTAATGGGTAGTTACACCCATGATCTCTCATTAAGGGGAGACAATCAAGGGAATCATAACTCCCTATTGAGCTTATAAATAGCCCACTAGTAGATTAGGCTCAGGGGCTTGAAGAGATTCAATTCCAAGAAGCTTTTGGAAGAGCATAAGTTTTTTTGGTGGCTTCAAAGTTTAAGTCAAAAAGAGATCTACTCTCTCGCTTCCAAGAATTTAAAGAATCACTTTTCTAATCCTACAAGGATAAATTCAGGGAACTAGTACCCTGAGATCTTCCTCTCTCAAGGAATCTTCGGAACCAGGTGAGAAGGAATTCTAAGATAATAACATTCATAGATCGATCACTCGCATCGTCAATGGGACAAAATGGTCGTGCGCTGATCAGGCTCCCACTGGCACACTTTCTCAGAAATTTCAGAGGAGATTAGTTGTAATTTTTCTTTTTAATTACTTATAATTTCGCTCCTCAATTCTTTTTGTAAGCTTTTCTTTTATTGAATTTTCAATGGAAAACAGGAGGATGACTTTGGTAAGGTTAGATGTGACAAGGATTGGCTATGGCGGAAACTGAATGTGATGAAGACTTTGAGATGAAGTTGTGAATTTCTTGGTGGAAGCTCTTGATAGCTCGGACATGTGTCATGATCATGATCGCAGTCAAATTTTGACCACTACATCATAGTTAAAGCATTTAAAGCAAAACAACAAGTAAATTAGTTGTGAAAATAGATGAATCTACATTAGTTGTGGATGCATGAACATATGATGCTGATAAGTGGATGCCTCCTCTTCTTAAGAATAATTACACCTAAGTGGACATCTTTTTTGTTCATTTATCAAAATATGCAGTTACAATTGCAATATGAAACAGTAAGGTCCATCTTAATTGTGTATTATTTTAAGAATAATTGTGATTTTTTCTCAGTATAAAATAGTTATGAGTGTTATCGAGAGATGATCTTTCATATACTTCGCAATAGATAATGTTTTTCTAACTCAAATGACACCCAACAGTATGAGTTGATCCACGTACCCCCATATTATAAACTTTTGAGGTAAAAAAGCTTGAAATAGAGTAGAATAGCATTACAATTATGAACTTTATGCCGTTTCATACTCTGCGTGCATCACAATTATACTTTCCTTCGTCCTTGTTAGCACCAATCATGCCAGTATCCAAGTATAATTATGTCTGCGCTAATCAATAGTTTATGTAGCTAAATCTGAAAGAATAAAATTAAACAAAAGCAAAATCGAATAGAATATCTGGAGTTGATTATTGATAAATTCTTAACTTGTGCTTGCAAAAGGTCATAAAGTTGAGACTTGAGAGTTGGGGAGCAAGCTACTTCAACTGTACTTACAGAGTCAATCCAGATTGAACCTGAGAGGTACCAAAAGCAGTTCAACATCCTTAACCTATTGCTCAGAGAGCTTCAAGCATTCTTTTTTCTGAAAATTGATGTATTCTCAAATAATAAAAAAATTAAATTTAAGTCGGAGTCTCAATAAGAGTAATATCTAAAATCAGATTAACTTCTTCCACAGAGATTTCAGATTAGAAATTTATGTTGGAAATTATAATAACATTTAAGATGTTTAATTTATTATTATGTTGGTGAAGAAAGGAAACTACAATTATCAAATTAGGTATTTCAACTTCCTAATATATAAACTCAATAAAAATTAGACTCGCATGCATTCTTTGTCTCCCCAAAAAAAAAAAAAAAAAAAAATTTCACGATTCTTCCTTTCTATTCTCTATATCTTCTCATGCCCTTTCCTTTTTCTCTTCCACATCCACCTCCTTTCTTCTGTAATGTCATCTCTCTATCATCGTTGTGGTTGTTTTTGTTGCTCTTTGTCATTGCTCTTATCATTGATAATATATTGCTGCTACAACATCCATTATCACAGACGACATCATCACTGCTACTAACGCCACTTCCACTACCACTGCTAGTAGCTTTATTGTTGCCACCCTCACCTCTATTGTCTCTACTGTCACTATCATTACTTCTACTATCTTCTATCTTCTCTTCTTTTTAGCTCTTGCACTCTTTTCTTTTTAAAAACTAAAAAGAAGCGTTTTAACCGATCTTAATAAACTTAAAAATAACTTACCTAAAGCTTTTATCATAATCTCTCCTTGTGGATCATGACCCACATAGCCGCTTGCTATAGCGGTGGAATTGAACGACCTAGCACTCTTAATCTTCATTTCTAAACTACATCTTTTCTGTGTACAAGTTCAGCCTCAATCATGTTAGAACACGGAGCTTGCAGACTAGCATTAGTGTCGAAATGCAGAGCTCCACAGGCGTGCATTTCGAAGTCGAAACGCGACCCTGAGGTCTGTGTTTTGAAGAAACAATGGGACCTTCACATTTGTCAAGAAACACAACCTTCACGTTTGTTGAAGAGGCGCGAGATCTGCGTTTTGAGTTGAAACGCGACCCTCGCGTTTGGCATGAGGCTCGCGTTTTGAAGCTTCGTCCTCAATAATTTTTAGACAGCTTACAGATTCATTAGACAAATCTGCATGCATGATCTTTACTAGCTTTGCTTGTTCTCTAGTTTTTTCTTGTACATTGTAGAAAGAAGTCCTCTGAATACACTAATTTGCCATAAACCAGCTTATTAACTACCATTAGCTTAACCGTCTTGTCGCAGCCACCCCAACTACCACCACCCGTTAACCCAATTTGGTTTTTAGGTAAAACTCAGGTTCAGATCTAAAATTGTAGACCCGAATCAAATTTGGGTCTAGAATATTAGACCCGAATAGGAGTTGGCTCAGATTCAGCTACTAAACCCAAATAAGATTAATGTGGGTACAGTGTAAAAAATCTGAACCCGAAAATTTTCTGGTTTTTACTTATTGGATTCGGATTCAGGTAACACATATCTTATCCAATGTGGCTTGGATATTATATATCAAATACAAATCTAACCCGTTTACCCGTTTACACACCAAGTTGTTGCCACCACTGACCCCTCTCCATCCGCTTCTTTTGTTGCTTTCGCTGCCTCCACATCTATCATAGTCGCCATTGTCATTTCCCTCAGTCATCTCCATGACCTCCGCCACCGCCGTACTCGATTCATCACTATGGCCTCCTCTGCTTCCTTTGTAAAATTTGATTTTGGGAAGAATAATTTTTGTTATTCAACGAGACCTCAAGGGCTTGATGTATGTAGCTACAAATAGAGATGAGAACTCTCCAGTTGCAAAGAAAAAAAAATCAAATAATAACTATCTAACGAAATATAATAGCATAACTTTCAATCTCAACAAATGATCACCTATATTTACTAAGATCGTTATAGTTTATTAATTCTCATCTTTATCTGATAAGACTGCCCCTCAAAGTAACAGTGGGTTTAAGATTTAACAGTTTGGCGGTACAACTAGGGGTGCCACCGGATACGGATTATCCGCGGATATCCGCATCCGAATCCGCCTCCAATCCTGATACGGATATCATTTTTTCACATCCGTCAATATTCGTATCCGTATCCGTATCCGAAAGGTAGGTGCGGATACGGATATGGTAAAAGTAATATCTTATTCATATCCGATCCGATATCCGAATGTTGCGTGCTTCATAATGATATCGGTATGGAGAAGACTATTCTTCAATGGAATAATGTATTAATTTTGATATTTTTGAGTTGGTGAAAAGTAATAGTGAAAAGTATTCGATTCTTACAAGAGCACCACATAATATTTGAGTATTTCGACATCAACCATGTCATCCGAATCGGCATAGCACCGGATGACGTGTAATCTATTGTTATAGAAGTCAAATGACAATGAATACGATGAATGTATTGATATGTACACAATAATATCATAGTATGTATCACATTTAATATTGTAGTAGATGAGATAAAAAGTAATATAAGTATTTCTGTTTAATTTATCTTTAATCATCTCCATTTTAACATATCCGATTAGTATCCGCATTCGATCCGCTAATATCCGATTTATATCTGATATCCGATTTTGGCGGATACGGATATCATTTTTTCACATCCGCCAATATCCGTATCCGTATCCGTATCCGAAGGTTGGGTGCGGATATGGATATGGTAGAGGTAATATCCGATCCGTATCCGATCCGATGGCACCCCTAGGTACAACTGTAACACCCGATTTTTAATAATCTTAATTATTAAAAATTAGATTTTTATTTTTTTATTTAAGTGTTCATCATATGATTAATGAAAATTTAAAAGAACAAATTGTTATTAATAATATATATAAATGGCATGACAAGAATGTGTAGGTCTGTGTGTGTGCGCGCGCGTGCGCGCACGTGTACCTACCTTGGTATACATGTATTCATTCGTGTATATATATGATACATAAAAATAAAACAATTATGGAGCATGAGTGGAATGGTGAGGTGTACATGAGGTGGCTAGTAAGCATGCGATGGGGATTAGTAATGACATCGGAAACTGCATTGGATAGGTCGCATGATGAGAGAATTAGGGTTTAAATACTTAAGGGCTAAATGAGAGATGATTCTCAATTCTAACCCTAACACACTCTCTCTCACTCTCTCAAGTTCTTCTTCTCCCTCTCTGGTAGCCGGCAAGTGACCGACGGTGGGCTGGTAACCAACGTGAGGTTTTTGGCGGCGGGCATATCCTCTCTCTAGTTCTCTCTTTCTTCCTCTCTTGTTTGTCGTGGCCAGGGTGCTGGCCGGCGGTTCTGACTGGCGGCAGGCTGGCGACGAGCGCAGTCGGGAACAGGCGCAGTCAAGCGCAAGCATGTGTGTGGCTGAGTGGGCGGCTGGCAGGCCAAGAACACATGGCCGACGAGCCAGCGGTCATGTGTACACCAGTGCATGGGGTTTGGGCTTTTGACTGAGGTGATTAAACCCTAATAATTTGTAAGAAATTTAATATTTTGATTGTAAATGATTAATATTTAACTAAGTTCAAATCGTATATTAGGACTTGCGCAGGGTGGTGATCCAACTAATCGAGTATTGGAGAATCAGTAATTCAAGTATTGTATCTTCGATTATTAGAATTCATGCAGAGTGAGTTGAGAAAATAATTAAGCGGTGACATAGTAACGTACATGAATTACTGTGAATTTTGATTAAGATGTTGATAAGATCATAAATTTGTAATTAGCTTAATTATATTAAATCTAATCAAGTGGTGATATTATAAGCCAATAATATTGTAATTAAATTTACAGATTGATACATCTATTTACGTGTATGTCTGATGATTGTTTATAACCATAATTTATATCAAATTTGTGAAATTGATATGGTTATATTATGAACTCTAATTGAAAATTGTATTTAAATATTAAATCAGAAAATCGGACACCCATATTGATAATTATAATTGCCCTTCCAGCAAGTGACTAAGTAAGTGATTAAGTATTGTGTCTTCTCGATGAATTGATCCCCATAATATGTTTGCACTGAAAATTGTATTACTTGATTATGTGTGACATATCGGTATGTATATGAATGTGTATATGGATGTGATATTCGGATACCGGTTATGATAATTATAATTGGATCAACAAGTATGTGATTAAATATTAATACTTTACCTGATAAATTGAACTTCATATTATATATGAACTTGAAAATATATGAATATGATGGCATGTAACTCATTGGCATGTGATGTATAAGAACTTTGAAAAATTATCTGATAATCGAGTAGACTTATGACAAACATTGATTGTGATTTTTGACTGATTTATGGATGTGAATGTGTTTGTGATGTGAATTGTATGTATATATGTGGATGATGGATTGACAGAATTATTGGAGGATGTTAATGGTGATGTTTACCTTTGGTACCCATTCGTGGAGGAAGAAGAGTGCGAATAATATATCTGTGTCTATGTTGTAGGTCGCCTAGAGGGGGTGAATAGGTGACTAGCTAATCTACTGCAAAATAATACGGAATTAAAAACTAATTATGCAAACTAAAACTATTATACTAACACACAAAGTAATATCAAAGAGTGAAGTCAAATTCTCGGTGAAGGGCTCTGAACTATCTCCTCAAGATTCCTCTAGATTAAAAGTTGAGGTGCTACTATAACTCTCTTGGTTGAATACTAGTGTGAGTACAAACACAAGTATGCAAGATATTAAACAAACCCAAGCATAAATCAATTAAGCACAAGTTATATCAAGCATATAAAGATATGAACAATTAAGAGTATGCAAGATATAAAACACAAGTGAGTTGAGAGAGAGATGAGCAATCGCAAACACGGGAGAATTATTTCGAGGTTCGAGCTACTTGCTCTACATCCCCGTCTTCACCGCAATGAAGGATTTTTACTAAAAATGATCCCTCAAGATCACTCCTTACCGCAACACCTACAACGAACTCTCTCAAGAACTCTTGGACCCGCAAGTCCCTCACTTGTTCCTGCAAGAACAATATACCAAACACGCAAGCTAGCCGAGGCCGCAACCTCCAACTCCTCCTCAATACAAAGATGAAAATTTTGTGATCACTTCTTAATCACAAACAAACACTCTAACATACAATGACCCCCTATAGGATGAATATAGCAATAGATAGCTCAAGCTTGTGTGAGAAAAACAAGATAGATTGAAGAAGTGAAAAACTCAAGCAATCTTTTTTAAAACACAAGAGAAAACACTCTTGATAAACTCTCTATTTGATATGGAAATGAAGTTTTAAAACTTGTTAAGAAACTCTGAGAAAGTGCTCTTGAAAAACACTTGTAAAAATCTTATACAAAATCTGACCAAAAGTCACATTTTATAGGCGGTCCAAAATTTAGCTGTTACAGGCAGATGACCTGTCGGTCGACCAGCCGATCGACCAGCTTACAGTCATATTTATGATCGTTGGGGTTACCGGTCGACCGCCCCCAGGCCACAGAGAGGAAGCCTCTATGTCGGTCGACCGTTCGGTCGACCGGCATCCAACCGAGAGTTGGGTAAAGCTAGTCGATCGACCGATCAGTCGACCGCAGTCGGTCGACCGAGCTAAGGGTATTGGGTGCGTGCACATTTTTGTGCACATCGGTCGACCACTCGGCCGCCGAGCCCTACTTCAGTCGGCCGCTCAGTCAGCCGACAACAACTCAAACCCAAATTGTAAAGGGTTAAAATTCTAAATTTGAAAACCCATAAAATTCTATTTAAATCCCATAAATTCCACAAAAATTGGTTTATTGAAATAATTTGAAGTACAAATGTGTGATCAAAAATCAACACGTCTCATAAACAATTAGAACTATTTTTGAGGCAGAGAATTTAAACTTAAACTGAAAATCGTATTTTCAAAGCCAACTTCAAAATGAAAAATGATTTTTTTCAAAACTTGTACAAATACAAAAAACAAGATATTCACATTTGAAGCATAGTGTGTATGAAAATGATCCAATACATATAGAAGATGAACTATACTTGTTTTTGACAATAAGCTCCAAAATAAGTTTTGATAAATACAAAATTTAAACACATGATATAAACTCATCGAAATAAGCTCTTTAAACGATAGGAAGCAACAATGTATGTAGATGAAATTCAATACACATATAAAACATGTAAACTTATTTTGATGAAATCTATTCATGAAAATAAAAGATGTACTCTTGAAACTCAACCGGTTAAATCGAAACCGAAACTAAACCAAAACATATATCTTCCAAAAACGAAACTAAATCATGGAAGATATGAAATATTTTGTGTGTGTGTGTGAGCTTGAGCAATCCACAACTAATCTATCCTTTACATTTTATCTTAAAATAAAAATTTTAAACTTACAAACATGAACTTAAGTCTTCACTTGAAAATCTTCTACTCCATCTTGACGTGATCCAAACTTGATCTATGAGCTAAACTTCTCTTTGAGTACTTGATGCGATCTTGAAGCGCAAGCTCTTGAATCAATATATGCTAGCTTCAAAACTTGATTCGAATCTTTTGTTGAAGCAAACACCGACTAAGATCTTGATTCAATATCTGAAACTTAATGAGCACAAGATCATTAATATTATAACTACATGAGTTAATCATCATCAAAACTAGAGTGATGGGCCTTTGGCTTTAACAAAAGATAAGATTTGAAAATAATTTTGATGATAATTAACTCATGTAGTAATAGTACGGATGATCTTGCGCTCATTAAGTTTCAGATATTCAATCAAGATCTTAGTCGGTGTTTAGTTTCAACAAAAGATTCGAAGTCAAGTTTTAAAGCTAACACATGTTGATTCAAGAGCTCGCACTTCAAGATCGCATCAGGCACTCAAGTTAGAGTCAAGCTCTTTAAATTGTGTTTGGATTAAGTCAAGGTGGAGAAGAAGATTTTCAAGAAGACTTGAGTCCATTTTTGTGAGTTTTAAGATTTTTGTTTTAGGATAAATGTAAAGGATAGATTAGTTGTAGATTGCTCAAGCTCATACACACACACCACACACACACAAAATCTCATGTTAAATAGTTTTAGTTCTTGGAAAATATAGTTTTGGTTTTTGAATTTTCAACAATACATATTTTGGTTTCATGAATAGATTTCATCAAAACAAGTTGACATGGTTTATATGTGTATTAGATTTCATCCATATACATTGTTGCTTGCTTCATATTATCTAGAAACTTATTTCTGATGAGTTTATATTATGTGTTTAAGTTTTGTATTTATCAAAACTTATTTTATAACTTATTATCAAAAATAAAAATATATCATTTACTTTGTGTATTGGATCATTTTCATATACACTATACTTCAAATGTTTTTCAATATCTTATTTTTGTATTTGAACAAGTTTTTTAAAAAATTGTTTTTTAATTTTGAAGTTGTTTTTTTTGAAAAATACGGTTTTCGCTTAAGCTTTAAATTCTATGCCTCAAAGATAGTTCAAATTATTTGTAATATGTGTTGATTTTTATCACACATATTTGTACTTTAAAATATTTTAATGAACCTATTTTTGTGAAATTTATGGGATTTAATAAATTTTTATGGGTTTCATAGTTAAATATTTAAATCCTTTACATTTTGGGTTTTGGCTACTGTCGGCCCGACCGAGCGGTCGGCCGAGCAGGGCTCGGTCGACCGACGTGCACAGAAACGTGCACGCACCCAATACCCTTGGCTTGGTTGACCGACCGATTGACCGTAGCTAGGCTCAGTCGACCGACTCGCTTCACCCAACTCTCGGTTGGATGCCGTCGATCGAATGGTCAACCAACAAAGAGGCTTCCTCTCTGTGGCTTGGGGACGGTCGATAGGGCGGTCGATTAGTAACCCTAGCGGTCATAAATATGACCGTTGGCCGGTCGACTGACCGGTCGACTGACAGGTCATCTGCCTGTAACAGGCCAGGGCCAGGGCCGTGAGTAAGGGGGCCACTGCCCCCCCCCCACCTCTCTCTCCCCCATGTTCTCTCTCTGATTCTAATTTCTCTCTCCTGTTCTCTCTCGAGCTCTTCCTCTCACTAACTTTTCTCTCTTGATCTCTTTCTCTCTCTAGCTCACTCTTTCTCTCTCTAAATCTCTTTCTCTCTCTAGATCTCTCTCTCTCTCTTTAGCTCTCTCGTTCTTCTCAAGATCTCTTTCTCTCTCTTTTTCTCTTACATCTCTTTCTCTCTCTAACTTTTCTCTCTCTAAATATCTCTCCCGTGGTGAGGGTGGGTGTGTCCGTGTGTTTGTGCACGTGCATTGGAGTTGGAATTTCGCGACTTTTCGAAGAGATTTAGGCGAGTGTCTTTGCTTTGTTTGGTTTTCCCGCTTCGTTGGGATTGTGTATTCGTGTTTTGTATTGGGTTGTACCCTTATATTTGTATGTGACCGAGTGCCCAGAATTGTACATGTATTATGCCTGTGACAAATGTTTGTACTAGGGTAGTTTATTTCCTGTACATATATCATGCCTGTGATGTGTTCTTTTACTGCTTTATATCATGCATGGTCGATCCTTCATGGTTGTTAGCCTCCGAGCTTAATCACTTTGCGGTTCTATATCAGCTTTTGGCTAAACCCCCTGGGTTCTCTAGCTTCATCGGGGGCCTAGCTAAGCTGTGTGACTATGTAATTAGTCTATTGAACACCTCATCAGGCATAGCTTACTACGCCCCCTTGCTCAAACCTTGAGTTTTAATAGTTATATCATGTGTCTGTGAGTCGATCATAATTACGTAGCCTCGTCAGTCACGGTCTAATTATACCCCTATTTGCTCAGCCTCCGAACTTAACCTCTCTGAGGTTTATTAAAGTCCTCTAGGCTTTCTAGCTATGCTTGGAAGGGCAGCTTAGCACTCAGCGTTTTACCACTAAAATGCCTGTTGACACTCCAAAAGACAAAACTCTCAGACAGATGTTCAACCCGTGTGAACGATGTCTAACTTGTCGACATTTATAAAAGACAAGTCGCGGACAAGCTGACGACCAGTTTCTACCCATCCCCGAGGGACAAAGCAGTGACTTGGATCCTACTGATCCAGTGAAGCAGAAAATAGGCCAAGTGTTATCTTTAAAGAGACTTAGGCAGGCCTTTGATACTAAGTTAGCTCAACACTTAACCTCGCATGAGCCCAAGGGGCTAGCCTCTCTTGAGAGGCTAAGTTTGTCTAATTTTGCCTTGAAGCTCTTCAAGCTCAATAGAGAGCTAACTGTTAGCTTCGCCTGAAGCTCTCAACCGCGCAGAAGGCTAACTCCTATCTACGTCTGAAGCTTAGCACAGCTCTGCTGAGAGCTTGTTTCTAGCTTCGCCTGAAGCATCACGTTCTATTGAGAGCTAACTTCTACTATCGCCTGAAACTTGGTACACTCCGCTGAAGAGCTGCCTCGCTTGAGGAGGCTAGCCTCGCCTAGTTATACTCGCCTAAGGAGGCTAGTCTCACCTCACTGTTTAGCCTTACTTGAGGAGGTTAGCCTCACCTCCACTGGCTAGCCTTGCCTGAGGAGGCTAGCCTCGCCTCTATTGGCTAGTCTCGCGTCCACTGGATAGCCTTGCTTGAGGAGGCTAGCTTCGCCTCTATTGGTTAGCCTCGCGTCCACTGGCTATCCTCGCCTGAGGACGCTGGCTAGCATTGCATGAGGAGGCTAACCTTGTCTAAACTGGTTAGCTTGCCTGAGGAGGCTAACTCTCTCTCCACTGGCTAGCGTTTCATGAGAAGGGTAGCCCTCGCCTTAACTGGCTATCCTTCCTTGATGAGGCTA